>CAJVSB020000450.1:0-48059 GCA_911865555.2 Thlaspi arvense | reverse complement strand
TTTTTTTTATATAATCCCTCAAGTTTGCCAAATTCTAATTTGGCCCCTGGGATTTCACAATATGTGACACTCCAAAGGGGGGTGAGTGTGTGTGACACCCTTAGGCAAATCCCACATCAACAAAACATGGGAGAGATCCTGGGCTTATAAGAACTAGAGGCTACTATTGAGCAACTTGGACTTAAGCATTTTGGGCCAGTAGTTCAGGCTCAACAAGTTGTTTAGGGTCAGTAGTCTCGGGTCGTTACATTTCTATATAGCCCAATTAAAAAAATCAAATAGGTTACAAATTCTGATCTTTATTGATTTTCTGCTGGTGAATAATTTAAAGGAGAGTTTTGAATAATTGGAGGTTTAATCATTTTATGGGTGAGAAATATAATGAATTAGTATATATAATATATTGGTACGATACAATTTTTTATCAGTTTATATAATTTAGAAAATCAATATCATACTAGCGCATTTAATATGATATTACCTAATATCAAAATTTATGATTTAAAAAAAAATCTAAATTTCAGTATTGTATAATGCAATTTGGTTTGGTTCGATACAATTTTAAAAACTATAAATACTCCTATCCTTAACAAATTTTGTAGGCCTCACTCTACCTGTTGGCTTGATGTAATTATAAATCCAATTTACATTATACTTTTGTCCTCAATTTTATTGGATTTATCAAGTATTTTTCACTACTTTAAGCTAAAATGGGAAACAAAATGCTAAATTCTTTTGATTTCTTTTATTCTCCCTTAATTTGAGTGAAATTAATAGTTTTTAGTAAAATTGAGCTTTATTAAAAATTTTTGTGTTAAATCTCACTTTGGTCAATTTGGGCTTCAATAGGTCAAAATGCAATGTGGAGCATGGAAACAAGTTTCAAGACTTTAATCTATTCCAATCCAACTTAACAAAGTTGCATGAGGTGATTTTGGGTAAATTCAAGGGAATTTGTTATTTGAAATGAAGTGAAGTCAAGTTTTCAACTTTTCAAGTGAAAACTAGGTTATTGGAGGGTCAAATCAAAAATGAGGTTTGAAACCAAGCCTGAACCTTTTATAGAGTTCATTGTGACTTAACAAATTTGCTAGGAGGGTTTTGGGGTCAATCCAAGCTTAATTGGAGCCTAATTTCAAGAAATGTCATTTTTGATGTACAAGTGGAGTTGCAACAACAGTAGCCCGAAAAAAATCTTCATAACTGTAGCTAGGAAACTCAGATTGTGGAAATTCAAGAAGTTTTGAAAAGGAAAGAAAATGATCTACAATTTTTTATGTTTTGACCTCAGTCTAGTTCAGCCCAGAAGGCCCTCGAAAATTAGCCAAAATGCAGCAGCAACGGTGCAGCATCAGTGCAGCAGCAGCAGCAGCAGCAGTTTTACTGCTTGCTGCTGTTTTGAAGAAAATGTCATAACTCTGGCTACAAAATTCGGATTGAGGTAATTATTGAGGCATTGGAAAGCTAAGAGAGAAAGCCAAAATTTTCATGCTTTGATCTCAATCTAGTTCTGCACAAAAGATTCTCGAAATTGAAGGACAAAAGTTGGCAGCTTGCAGAGTAGCAGCAGATTTTAGAAGAATGCAGCTTGGAGAAGAAAATTCATATCATGAGCTAAAAAATTGGGATTGGGATGATTCAAGATATTTTGGAAAGCTGAAAAATAGTTCTATAATTTTCATGTTCAAGCCTTGATCAAATTCAGAATATAGGATGCTCGAAAATTCAGGAACAACTTCATCAGTACTGAAGCAGCAGCAGCAGTTTTACTGCTTGCTGCTGTTTTGGAGAAAGAATCACAACCTGAGGTAGAAAATTCAGATTGAGCTGATTCAAGACTCGTTGGAAAGATAAGAAGAAAAGCTATAATTTTCATGTTTGGGGCTCAACTTAATTCAGAATGTAAGCTGCCCAAATATCAGATAAAAGCCTCATCCTATGCTTAATTTTCAGTTCTGCAGAATTTCACTCCATGGTCCAGTTCAGTTGTAGAAAAAACATCATAACTTGAGGTAGAAAATTCAGATCAAGATGATTTAAGATGTTTTGGAAACCTCAGGAAAAGCTCCACAACTTTCATGTTTTGCTCAAAATCTAGTTTAGCATAGAAAGGGCTCAAAATTTAGCAAACAGTTGCAGCAGTCAGAGCAGTTATGCAGATTTTTAACAGCTGCGTGTTGGAAGAAAAAGATTCATAACTTGAGCTGGAAAATTCCTATTGTGATGATTCAAAAGGAATTAGAAAGATAAGAACGAATTCTACAACTTTTATGTTTTGGCCTCAGTCCAATTCAGCCTGTAAGATGTCCGAAATTTTGGAAGAAGCAAACAGACTTGCAGATTCAGCAGCAACAGCAACATCAGAGTTTGCAGATCCAAATCCAAATACTCATGACCCGTATGGAGGATCCAGACCCACGCCCATAACCCTAATTTGGGATCCAACTGAGTTGCAATTCTTGCAACAATGCATGACCGTTGGAATTCAAAGCCAACCAGCTGAACCACTTCTTTCCATCAAAAACCAACAAGGTTGATGATTGTTTTGGAAGAGTTGCTGCTGTCTAGGCATGGGCTGAGCATGGGCTGTGCAGAGGATGGCAGGAGTGGGTGAGAAAGTGATTATTCAGCTTGAGGGAGGAGGGTTTTCTCGAGTTTTTTGTTTTGCCACGAAATACAGCAGACAGGGGGAAATACGAGTGGACAGCAGGTGGTTTTTTTCCAGCAGCAGGTTACAGCTTGAGGGAGGAAGTTTTTGGGGGCTGGTTCTACAGCTAGAGAGGCACGAAATACAGCAAACCAAAGGGCACGAAATACAGGAGAGAGGAGCTGAAAAGAGGGAGAAGAGAACTGGAAGAAGAAGCTACAAATTTACTCTCCAATTAGCTTTTCTCTCTCTGTTTTCTGTTAGCATTTTCAGCAGTTTCATCTCTGATTTTGTTTTCAATTTCAAAATGTATGAAGCCACGATGAATGTTGAATATATTGTTAAAGATTTATGCAACATGATGGGCTGATTTCCTTTATTGGGGGAATGATGTAGCTATACCACCTGATTTTGCTTGATAATATGCATTGAAATTGTTGATTCTAGGGTTTCTGCAAATTTTTTTTCAGATTTGAGCTTAATGTTGTTTGCATAGAATTAGAGTTTTAGTTTAGTTTGGTTCGGTAAGAGGGCTAAATGAAATTTCAGATTTGTTGCAAACAGATTTTGTAAAAAAAATTTGTAGAAAAAGCTGAATTGATGAGATCAAATTTTGCTAATCTTAATGCTATTCGTTTATAATTGATATTTTCAACATTGTTATCGTCCGGTAGGAGTGACTAGGTGGAATTTATTGATTTTAACTGAATTGGATTTTGAATGTAATTTTCAATTATGAGTCAATGCTTAGTTTGACACAATTAAGATTGGGTAGTTCGGTAGAATGCCTAATTTCTATTGTGTGGTCTGTTTAGGTAGTCCGGTAGGATGCTTAACCGAAAAGGATTTCACTAATCTTAATACATTTTGAAATTGAGTAAATTAGGCGGGGCTCAGTAGAGACCGACGAAAATATTCACTTTCAAGCTAGTTTAGCCGTCCGGTAGGAAGGTTAATAGTTTTGAAAATCTTGCCATCTCATATATTTTAGCAACCCTAGATTCCATTTTAATTCATAATATCAAGCAAAATTAAGGTGGTACTAGCGAAATCATCTTCCCCAACAGTGTCTCTCGCATATTTTCACTTATATCTCTCTCTTGCATAATCTTTTAATTTCCCTTACTAGTTAGAAATTTTTATTTTCTATTTTTATTAAAATTTCACAAACTCACTTTTCTCTCAATTAACACCTAAGTTAGGTCAAAATTTTCAAATTAATCAAAATCAGTTCTCGTGGGATCGACACTCTACTTCATCACTTTATTACTTGTAACAACTGGTGCACTTGTCAAATTAGGCGTGCTAGGCGCGCAACAGTAATACTCTAAAATTTTGGGTTAATTAAGAATTTAGAAACTTAAAGGGCTTAATTGAAAGAAATAGGATGTTCAGGGGTCTAATTAAAGAATAAGGGACATAATTGAGCAGTTTTAAAGTTACTAGGGCCGAACATAAATAACATAAACTATTAGGGACCAAATTGAACAAAATAAGAAATGTTGGGGACTAAATTGGAAAATTTTGAAAATTAGATCATGTTCATCGTCTCTTTCCTTTCTAAAACCCTAATCACACAAATCAATCAAATTAAGGAGATTTCATGATCCAATTATCAAATTGAATCCATATATGCACAAATAAGAGATAGAGGAATGAAAACCCTAAGAACAATTTCATTGTTGTCTCCTTTTTTTTCTGAACTTTCAACTATTTGGCATCTGGTAGCTTCATGTTACAGGGTTTCTACAACCAGGACATCTGCAATTCCTTTTAGCCATGTTACAATCCAGTACCAATAAATTAATTTAATAAGAAACAGCTGTGTCGCAACCTAATTAGAAACATCAACCTAAAAATCAAGTCGATTCAGCAGTCCAAGTAAGGGGGTCCTTTTACCGAGGGTTTGGTTTGTGAGATGAGACCCGAGTAGGCACTTGGGTCTACTTTGGGTCCAATTCTCTAAATTAGATCCTGATTAGGGGTTAAAAGCTAGACCTAGTTAAGGATCTGGGTGGATCCCATCATGGACTGGGCAAGATTATTGGCTTGGGCCTTGATCAAGAGGTTTGAGTTTTAGGCTAGACCAAAACATGTGGGCTGGGCCCAATATTGGTCTTGTGTAATGCCTTGCTTGAGGAGACCACAAAAAAGGGGGGATCCCATTTTCTTCCCCCGTACACCTTTCCCCCTCCACTTTATTTTCTTCTAGAGTTTCTCTGATCTGCTTTCTCCCCTCTGTTCCTACTAATTTGAGCTCTAGTTAGCTAATCTTTTACTCCCTCCTCTTTCATCTCCATTCGATTCTTTCACCAGAGTAGCTCGCCAAACTCAAGGGTGCTTTTCTCTGCCCCGTTCACACACGAGCCCATGGTTAACTCAGATAGGGTTTGCCATGCAATGTAGAGCTTGGGCCAGTGGCGAACATCCACCTTGCTCCTCCCTTCCATGATCTTCTTTTTCTTTTGTAAGCTTTATCTTTTCTCTTCTCATTTTCTCGTGCTTTCTTTATTTTCTATTTTTTTTTTCTAGTTAGGCTCAATAGCAGAAGCTTGTGGCTTAAGTGGGGGAATGGGGCCTAGGGGCTTGTGTGAAGGCGCGGTTCCTTCATCCCTAGAAGAGAAGACAACAAGTGATGATAGATTTTTAGAGCCTCTAGCTTAATTTGACATGATTAAAGTGGATAGGCTTATAACAATTCATCAAAATTGAAACTTTAGTTGGTAAATTTCAGAAGAACCAAAACCCCTCATCCCCTAATTTTAAGTGGATAGCCATCTTCGATTCTAAAATATTCAATTCTTTATAACATGATTAAAGACAGTCATTCAATTTTACTACACCAAAGGGCTTTTATTTTTCATGAACATAACTAAAATATAGAATAGATCAACAGATGTTGCAGTGGAACAATAAATAAAGATCTTCCTATGAATTTCATATCTTTATAGATGCAAAAAGGATAAGTTTGATCAATTACAATATAATAAAGAACTGAATGCCATTTTTGTCTTTATGATAATCATACAACTATAGTTTAGTGCATACTATGCGTAAAAGTACTTGCTACAAATGCACCTATTACAAGGCCCTTAAGATGTGGAGGAGCTTTTGTGATTTTTGGAGTACCCATCCCAGCGCCGAGCCAATAATAAACGTAAGAAGAATGTTGATTGGCATAAACCACCAATACAATATATCAGAACTTGAATTCTAGGATGGGAAGAAAAGAATCTTAATTTGGGTGAGAAGTTACAAAAAATTGAAGATTGATCAAAATGTGAGACAGAGTTCTGAAGACAGTATGTGACTCTGACTTTGTTAGATTGATTATAAGCTTAGACCCTAAAATTATGTCTCATGTGAGACATAATCTTGTTGACCTCTATTTCAGGTCATATTTTTTCTTATTCTCTAGACTAAATGCCACAAATTTAGTCTTCTAATCTAATTAAAGAGGCTATGTGATATACCTGAAGATGACATGCCAGAGATACTAAAGGATCCTTCTACCCCACTTGTTGGGATAAAAGTTGGATTGCCCAATAAGAAATGTGTTTCACCTCCCCATAATCGTTTGCATAAGCTTGGTTCTAGCTCTTCACCAAGCTTAAGAAGTGGTCGCAAGTTCATATTGCAAGCTGTGCCTTCTTTCCCGCCTCTCACTCCATGTACAGATTCCGTGAGAGCACTAGTTAGAACATACATGATCCTAAACATTCTAGGTTTAATATCTATGTTATGCCCATCCCATTGGTTATCATTGAATTAGATTAGAAGGCTATGCTGATTTTCTAACTGTGAATCTACAAGGGAGGGGAAAAGGTGAGATAGAAGTCCTAGTGAATGGAGTATAACCAATTTTAGTGAAACAATTAGGTGTTGACACTAGAGTAATTACCAATATCTGAGTAATTCAATTAATATATATATCATTTTTAATATATTTCAACAAGTAGGTGGACCTGCCATTTTCCATTTCAGAACTTGTAGTAAACAATTTACGGTCGATTTTCGTCGATATCTTACAGTGCACGTAACTCTTTAGAGATTGAAAGTTATGGCTGTTTTAGTGTAAGCGTGCCAATTCGCGTGACTCCAAACTGACCCCGTCCCGGCACCGAGCTCGCCTAGCTGTGCTCAGCTTCGAAACTCTGATGAGACTCGACGCGGCGAAGCTAGTCTGGCCATTCCCGGCGCTGCCCTGTTCCCTTCGAGAGGGCGGTAGTGGGTCCTGAATGAACGATTTCGAGGCCTTCCCATTGTCGATTAATGGGAGAAACCAGATTGGCCGATGCAATTGATAGGAAGGGGGAAGGGGAGGGGCGCGACACGGTGACCTCCCAAAACGATCTCGCACACGGCCAGCACGCTCGTGCCCGGATGGCCTCCCTGGAGCAGAACCCTAAGACGAGTGGGGCGATGTGAAAACTTAGACAAGACACCTAAACTAGCCCATTGGTGGCTGAATTGGTAGATTTCTGTGGATGTGAGCACCCGTAATCGGGTTCCCCAGTTACGACATCCGCTAGCTCGGGGAGATCTTTCCGTCGATATCTTACGGTGTACGTAACTCCTCAGAGATCGAAAGTTATGGCTGTTTTAGTGTAAGCATGCCGATTCGCACGACTCCTGACCGACCCCATCCTGACACTGGGCTCACCTAGCTGCACTCAGCTTCGAGCTCTAATGGGACTCGGCATGGCAGAGCCAGTCTGGTCAGTCCCAATGCTACCCTTTTCCTTAGTGGGGGCGGCAGCGGGTCACGAATGAGCATTTTCAGCCCTTCGCACGGCCGGTTAATCGGAGAAACCAGATTAGCCGACCGGCGCAATCGACGGGAAGGGGTAGGGGGGATAGGCGCGACTCGCGACCTCGTAGAACGGTCTCGCGCACGGCCAGCACGCTCTAGTTCAAATAGGCTCCCTAGAATAGAACCCCAAAACGAGTAGGGCGACGCAAAAACGAAAAGAGAGACACCAAAATTGGCTAGTTGGTGGCTGAATTGTTGGATTTTTGTGGATTTGAGCACTCGTAATTGGGTTCCCCAATTACGTCATCTGCTGGCTCGGAGAGAGCTTTTGTTGATCTCTTACGATGCATGTAACTCCTTAGAGATCGAAAGTTATGGCTGTTTTAGTGTAAGCATGTCGATTCGTGCGACTCCTGATTGATCCCATCCTAGCACTGGGCTCGCCCAGCTGCGCTCAGCTTCGGAGCTCTGATAGGACTCGGCATGGCAAAGCCAGTCTGGCCGGTCCCAGCGCTGCCTTTTTCCTTTCGAGGGGCGGTAACGGGTCACGAACGAACATTTTTTACCCTTCACACGGCCGATTAATCAGAGAAACTAGATCGACCGGGCGGCGCAATCGACAGGAAGGGGTGGGGGGAGGGGCGCGACCTGACGACTTCCCAGAACGGTCTCATGCACGGCCAACATGCTTGCGCTCAGGCGGCTCCCAGGAACAGAACCCCAAAACAAGTTGGGCGACGCGACAACTGAGAGAGGACACCAAAACTGGCCCAATGGTGGTTTGAATTGGTGGATTTTTGTGGATGTGAGTGACTGTAACTAGGTTCCCTAGTTACAGCATCTGCTGGCTCGGAGAAAGCTTTCCATCGATATCTTACGGTGCACGTAACTCCTTAGAAATCGAAAGTTATGGCTGTTTTAGTGTAAGCATGCCAATTCGAGCGACTCCTGACCGACCCTGTCCCGGCACCAGGCTCACCGAGCTGCGCTCAGCTTTGGAGCTCTGATGAGACTCGGCACGGCAGAGCCAGTCTGGTCGGTCCCAGTGTTGCACTTTTCCCTTCGAGGGGGCAACGGTCGCGAACGAACGTTTTCGGCCCTTCGCACAGTTGGTTTATCGGATAAACCAGATCGGCCGGCCGAGGCTTTCTGTAGACATATGTCAATGGATAATTTATATTTGTCAATGGATAATACACTCACTATTAACCTTGTATATCTAGTTTCTAAGCATATTGGCCCTAAGACTATACACAAATTACCTCAGTATTGTTTCCTAATTTTACTATTGTTAAAATTTTTATATTATGATATTTTAATTTTATTTAATAATTTTAAGTTTAAATGATCATTAGTCTTTTTTAACTTACACCCAGTCATTCTTATTTAAATATTTAAAATAAAAGTAAAAATATAATAAAATAAAAATTATTTTATAATAAAAATAATTTTATTAAATTATCAACAGTTGAATTTGGAAAATTTAAAAAATGAGAAATTTTAAAAAATAATAAATCAAATATTATTTTTATTTTTAATCAAATAAATAACTAAAATGTGTGTAATTGGATTAGTTTTATTTTTTAATAAAATTATTAAATAACTATTAATCAATAATTAGTCAAATAAGGAGAGTAGTTTTTTCATAATAAGAATGAGTTTAAGTATCATTTAAGTAAATTTGGAGGGAGAAGAATGTTTTTTTAACTTTAAACAATTCATCCTATAAAATATTTAAACATCTTTGACAAACAAGCAATGTGAATTTTAATATTAAATAACAATAACAAAATACTGTGATGATTAATCATAATACAATACTCTTAAATAATAACAATAATAATAATAGACAAAAAATAAATATGATTAAAGTCAAAGTTACAAGCATTGGATGTGATGGGCATAACATAGATATTAACCCGAGTTAATATTTGTTAAGTAAATATTAGAGTCAAATACTTGGGTTAATTTGAAGGATATTTTAATTAACATTTTACATGTTTATAATATAGTCTAAGCTAACTTGGTATGTCACTTTTCCTAAGATTGGCCATGCATTATAGAATTTAAGGTAACTATGAATTAACAAATAAACAACCAACATTTTAGTCTTCAACTTCACGAGTCTCGCGTCTTTTCCTCTTCTTCCAAACTCGACATATCTCCCCCACACTGTGAATACAATATGCATTGTCAACTATCAATACCCTGAAGGTCAACCAAAATTTGTTGCGGTAGTTTATATTTTAAGCACAACAATCTGTAAATCGGTCAGAAAAAGGCTCGTCACTAATTTTTACGATCACTAATCAGTGACCGAATCAATGACCGCTAACTGCGGTTAATAATTTGTGACCGCAGTTTAGGGAGTCACTAATTAAAAAGAGCAAATCTTGGCCGTTGGCAGGTTTTCTTAGCGCCAACGGGATTGTTGAAGAACCGTCCGATCTTTTGTCATCTTCACTTTGTCAAATGTCATTTCCCAAAGATAAAAGAAAAAGTGCAAAAAATGGAATGACAAGCATCATTGCTATCGGAACGGTAGCCTGCCCATTATGCATTTAGACTTTTTGCTGACTACTAGGCCGTAGACTTTTGTCGCTCAAGGCCTAGGCACTTGATATAGGACTAGACGTTCTACAATTTTAAAATACAATCTAGTCCCTCAGAATACTATTACGATGAAAATATAAAATTTAATAATTTATTTTAAATTTTATATTTATGATAACACATAAATATTTAATTTTATGTATTCTGAAAACAGTAATTTTTCAGCACTGCAAATTAATAATTTCAAATATCTTACTCAGCAGCATGCAATGGACGGTGAAGTTGACATTTTCATCTCTTATCAATAATTTCTTGTTTGGAATAACTTTATCACATAACATTGAAGATGGTATATTTACCAACAAAATCTCAGCGGGAAATTTTGATGAATTGTTAGCTTAAGGAGGAACTAGTGTAAGTTCATGTGTCCTTATGATCCAGTTTTGAGCTTTGTACAACTAAGTGACTTAATTGATAGACTTTAGGCTTAATTAGGTACCGCAAACAGTGAGGAGACCGGACCTTAAATGGGGTTAATTAAGAGGGGAACTTGTTTAAGAAAAGACTTAAATTGAAGCTAAAGGCTTACATAACTAAAGACCCAAAAGAAATTGGGGTTAAGGGGCAGATATTTGTCTTGACCGAACCACTTAAAGCTTTAAAAACGTTATGAATCAAAGGGTGGGGCCCAAAGAGGATATGAGTTCAGTGTAATATTGCAAAGAAGGGGTGAATTTAAGAAAGATTTTTAGGTAAATCAATGTGTTAGAAAAATTGAATTTTTGGGGAAGTGATAAAAAAAATCTGATTTATGGGAAAGAGTTTGGAGGGGTTATCAACCCTAAGAGGAGAAAAATAATAAAAATAAAAATAAAACGAGAGAGAGAGATCAAGTGAAAGACAGGGACTAGGGGAAAAATGGAAATTTATATACATGTTAAGGTTAATATTTAATCATTTATACATGTATGAATATACATGAGTGTTGAAAATTAGGAAACTTGTGACGGTTGAGGAATGGCTCTTAAATCTCTAAGAGACAATTAAGAAAGCTCATTACAAACTTCAAATTAAGTTTAAGTGAGAAATTAAGGGAGGGAAATAGAAGTAGAACCTAAAGAGAACTAAGGTGAATAAATAAATAAATAAAAATATGACTATAATACAATTAAATGGAGATAATTAAGAAACTTAATTAAAAATTTCAACATGTTAGGAGTATATTACTAAGTCTAAAAGGAGTAAAAAAGAAAAAAGAAAAAAAAACCAACTCAACCATGGATTAATGGAACAGTGAGGCAAGAGGTTATATCTAATAAACCAAAGAACATAAATTAGATTAAAACTAATATATATATATATATATATAATATTTGAAAGTTATAAGGTTTAAACTTAAACCCAACTTCATGTTAAAATTTAAGGAATTTTAGGTCCTTTTAGAGCATGTATTCATGGCATAGTATTGACAAGTGCACATTCATTTCGTATAGGAGTGGACAGAGGACACGAGCACAACCTTGATCAATTAAGTCCAGCAAAACCATAGGAAAGTACTCACAAGGTGAGCGGCATCTTCCCAATCTTAATTATTTTCTAAAATATGTTCTTTTATTGGCTTTTGATATTAAATGGATTAAAAGTATTACCCAACCATAGGTCTTAAATATTGGTTAGAGATGTCGTTTTGTTTCAAATAATTATTTTGATAAATTATTTGAAATTTATCTATTTGGATAATTAAAAATTATTTTATTTATGAAAAATGTCAAATTATTACTTTTACACAGATTTTTATAAAATAAAAATTTCCTCCCTCCAACTGATTTACGGTTTCCCGTCCACTTTTTTCGGCAAATCTAAAGCAATGGAAGCACTCAAAACTCTCTCTCCTCGGTATCGGAACTGAGAACAAGAGCTCACTGCGAGACAGAAATGGTGGAGGAACTATCAAAATCATCGGACGATCAGCAACATGACAACAACAGCCTAACAAAACAATATTTTTAACCCAAGTATTTGACTCTAATATTTACTTAACAAATATTAACTTGGGTTAATATCTATGTTATGCCCATCCCATCCAATGCTTGTAACTTTGACTTTAATCATATTTATTTTTTGTCTATTATTATTATTATTATTATTTAAGAGTATTGTATTATGATCAATCATCACAGCATTTTGTTATTGTTATTTAATATTAAAATTCACATTGCTTGTTTGTCAAAGATGTTTAGATATTTTATAGGATGAAATGTTTAAAGTTAAAAAACATTTTTCTCCCTCCAAATTTACTTAAATGATATTTAAACTCATACTTATTATGAAAAAATCACTCTCCTTGTTTGACTAATTATTGATTAATAGTTATTTAATAATTTTGTTAAAAAATAAAACTAATCCAATTACACACATTTTAGTTATTTATCTGATTGAAAATATAAATAATATTTGATAAGATTGTCTATAGTTAAATAAGCATTATATAAATAACTATTACACTTCTGACCGAAGTATGTGCATACATAATTAATAAAATTGACTATTAGTATATCAATTTTGTTTCTTAAATGAAATTGATTATCCAAATCAAAGGCAAAGTGCTCGTTAAGAAATTTTTTTTGGAATCCAGATATACACATACTACTTTTGACTCACCACCACACCAGCATGGTTAATGAATTATTCACAAATTTCACATAGACCAATTAAGATCAGCTTTAACTTCATGCTAGATATCTGATTCCTAGTTCAGCCTAAAATGGCCTTTAATATTGATGAATTAATTCATTTTAGTTAATTCATTTTAATTTTAATTAGTTGTTTCAAGGACATCTGAAAAGTACTTCCACCAATCAACCATTGAAAATACATTGGAAAAAATTAATAGAATTGCCACACCCTACCCTTGCGTAAGCAAGGCGTACAGTGGGGCAACAACCATCTATTGCCATGCCAAAATTCCGGCAACATGACAGCTATTGTTTGACATGTTTATAGATAGATATTGGCAGTCTACTCATACCAACTGCATTAATTCAGAATTTGATAAAAAAAAAATGAAACCTTGACAAATGTAAAGTAATCATAACAAAAATTTATGGAGCTTATAATGTGAATTAGCAAATAAAATAGAAGATTCAGAATCACAAAGAAAATATTTAATAAAGATTAGAGATTTATTAGTAAACGAAGAATCTACCGTATTGAAAAATGAAAAAGAATATGGGTTAAAAGAAGTATTAGAAAAAGTTAAAGAAGAAAAGAAAAAAGATAATATAACTACGAAAGACTTGCAAGAAGAAATAATAAAAAATAAAGAAAGGCATATAAATTATTTGAGTAAAGTAATTAGATTAATGAAAGAAGAAGAATAGTTAGAAAAGGAAAAAAAAGGAAAAAGATTTATCATTCATGAGCATATTGATTTCTGTCTGATTTTATTAATCAACGTATCATTTTTCACGTTGGTTATAAATCAGTAAAAGAGATTTTCAAACTTATTCAGAACATTGTTTTCAAGTGATTATGTATTTATTAGTGCATAAGATGTCAAACAAGTGGATAGGCTTAGAACAGAATTTTACCAACTAAAGTCAAATAGAACTGTTAGTGAGATCTTGGGCTTGTATTTTTAAAAGTAGTCAATCTTTGTTCAAAAGTATTTATTTTCCATAGTTTAAACTTGTTATATTAAACCAGTGTTTAATTTGGACAATGACATTGTTTCTAAGGTAAACCAAAATTATTACCTCAGGATTTTTTATCTCTGCAACTTTATACATACTTGTGTATTTAAGGTTCACTTTTAAATACTAAATTAAAATTGTATCGAACCAAATCAAATTGTATTATACAATGCTGAAATATAGATTTTTTTTCAAATTATAAATTTGATATTAGATAATATCATACTAAATACGTTAGCATGATATTGATTTTCTAAATTATAAATTGATAAAAAACTGTATCGTACCAATATATTATATATACTAATTTATTATATTTCTCACGCATAAAATGATTAAACCTCCAATTATTCAAAAACTCTCCTTTAAATTATTCACCGGCAGAAAATCAATAAAGATCAGAATTTGTAGCCTATTTAATTTTTTTAATTGTGTTTTATAGGTTAGTCATTATTCATAATTTTAAAATCATTAATATTTATTAGAGGTCAAATCAAAATATTAGAAATACTAAAAGTTATAAATAGTGCGACTATGTCACAAATTTACGGTAGATCAAAAAATAACCTGAAGTTTTATAATAATTGATATATTCTAAAATATGGTCATTATTTTGGGTAAACAAATTATTATGTTCTAAATATATTATACTTTGACATGGTTTTATAAACCATGGGTATTGGCCTAAATAATGTAACAAGTAACACCACAAATAAATTTGATATTTGTTCGGCCTAAATAAATAAAATTATTTAGGTTTTGTTAGGCAATGGATAACTTTTGATAGTCTCTGTGATAATTCATATGCTAAACTTAGTGTTTATTAGATAATTCATAAATTTTGGCAACTCTGACGAATAATTGGCTTCAGAATCTTTTGGTCATCGCATGCTCCTTCGGGGCTTTGCATAAGACAGAATGCCAATTATAGATTACCAAACATGCCCTTACAATTTTGTGACACCGTGTATTTTTTTCTTTACAAGGAAACATTGGGTATTTCATATAAAAAATTTTAAAATTTTAAAATTTCAAAAAATTAAAAATGATGTATATTTTTAAGTTTATAAATTAAAATTTTACATATATCAAATATTTTTAAAATTTTATAAATTTAAAATCCAAATATTTTAGAATCTCAAGCACTCCTAAATGGCCCTTGCATTTAAACGAATTTTACCAGTTTTTGTTTATTTTTTTATTTTCTATTTTAGAATTCTATTAATATTTTTTTCTTACAAATATATATTTTTTTTAATCTATTTTATGTTTCGAGATTAATTCTCTAATCAAGCTTCACAAGTTATTGGGCAACAGGCACAACTGTATATCTCCCCAGTTTGGTTGCAATATATAGTACAATATATGTAGCTTTCAAATATATATACCATGTGTACCTGTCAACTCTCTCAAAACAAAGGGTTTGTTAATTTTTTCCCCTACCTTTTTCAAGTCTATAATTTCTGCATTTATTTTCTTTAAAGCTCTAATTTCCCCATGAGATTAGAATCTCTTTCTCTAGAAAGAAAGGGAGGAAGAGCAAGAGCGAGGTAGGGGATCTAGGGTTTGTCCACATGCAAACTATAAATCCATATTCTCTCTCATAGAATAATATAAAATAGAAATCTCATTTACAACTTTTATATGGACATTTAACCAAAGGTGAATGAGATAGGAAAGTTGATTCTAGATTTGGCAGAGTATGGATATGATGGCAGACAAACAAAGAATTTGGGAGGAAAAAAGATCTTCCTCTTTGTTTTTATCGTCTTTCAAACTACTAAATTCAAACAAGTTTTCTAATTAATCCAATATCACCCCATTTCATGATTAAAGATGTATAGAGGTGGTATTCATGCGGTGGCCAGTGTTGTTCTTTGTTCATCTGTGTGCTAAACATGATTGATATTTTTAATATACCAAAAATGATATCATTTTATATTACATCCAATGTGTAATATAAAGTCAAACTCGAGATTAGGAGAAAACTAGAATAGCTACACAAATACAATCGTTTGTTCAGGATTTTTTTTTGTTTTTTATTCTAAAAATGTATCACAACAAAATATTTTGAAAACAACAATTCAAAAACAAAAAATTCAAATAACTTGTTTGGCATGTACTTTTTATTCTGAATATTAGATCCTGATTGAAAGACAATGATGGCAATGATAATAAAAGATGGTCGTGGTGGTGGCAATGGCGAAGATGATAATAGTAGCGATGAAAGAAGATAGTGGCGGCAGTGGCTATAGATAGTGGCACAGTAATAGAAGATGATGACGACAGTCTAGGCAGCAGAAGATGATAGTGCAAAGGTTAAAGATAGTGGCAGTAATATTAGGTGGAAGATGATGTAGGACAATAGAAGAAGTTGATTTAGGCTTAGAAATAAAAAAATTTTCAAGACAACATTTTGTTGTGGTAGTTTACATCCAAAGTAAACTCCTGTGAATACTATTAAGCCAGAATATAATAACACATAATCATTGGTGGTGTCATATACTCGAGATGGAAGCTGATAGGCGGGTTTTGGTGTAGGAGGTGAAGTCTTAACATGATGATCCCTAGGCAGACCTAGGGATTGACTGAGGGGGGCTTATGAAAACATTCTCAAAGAAAATATTTCCGAAAGTACAGAAAATAGGGAAAAATATCAGCCAGAGCATGCAATTGCACAAGGGAGCAGCATTAGGGCAAGGCGAGGAGTATAGGCAACATGAACCAGGATGTCCCTATATCAGTTTCAACCAATGTTGGTTTACACAGTTATTTTGGTTTTGGCCTCTCCAAAATATAAAACCAGAAATGAACTGGATTTTTTTTTTATTTTTCCTCAAACCAAAATGATTAATAAGAATACATTTGTTTGTTAGCCCCATATGGTTAAAAACAAATTAGTTATAAAAGAAGCATCCTAGCACTGAGAAAGGAAGTGCCAGAAAGACAGTGTAAATAGCAGCACATAAACACATGCAGAAATGCCAGAAAGGCTGTGAACAGCAGCCTATATACAAATGCAACGAAGCGTCCATATATTCTGATAACATTTTAAGATATAATACCCCCCCACCCTACTTGTCACAGAGTGGATTGCACAATATAAAAAAACTAGAACAAAAAAACAAATTCAAAAAATTGCAATAGAGTAAACAAATACATCAAATTGGCCATTTCAACAAAAGATGGCAGGATATGCTTATATATGTAGCATAAGCATGCAATCTCACCTTCACGTTGCTGTTTTTCCAGTCTTTCTTTTCCTGCTTCAATCTCATTGGATCAGTGTTATCACCCTGAAAAATGGCAGCCTATGTAAGTAACTCAGTAACCTCTAATGCTCAAAAAACAGTTGCTTCACAAATCACTATTCCACGAAAGTATAAAACCTTACATTATCTAGAAATGTCTTCCGTTTTGCTTTCAAAATTGTGACTGAAAACCGGGTCTTCAACATTGCAGCTCGCAAAGCCTTCTTTGGTGATAGAGGGATGTCAATAAGCGGAGAGCAAACTGAAGCAAATGATAGAAAACAAAAGTAGAAGGCTTCAGAAATCCATACGGGTGTAAAACCTAAAAAGGAAAATCAACGCGGAATTAAGGTTGGGATATCGATTTATAGGAGAGGAAGTCACAACCCTCATCCCCCTAACAAGATAAATTAAATTATCTTGGAAATGATGCAGATAAATATCATTTCATGATTAAATTATTTTTAGAAATTATTCGGGAATTAATTGCATTTGAACTAGGCCTGGAACTAAAAAATCTAGTTTGCATATTTTTTAACCTCAAGGGAAAGGCCTTGAGGAAACCCTTGTGGCCCACGGTGGCGTGCCGCGGCACTGAACCGAGTAACCCAATCGGCTTCGGATCGGGTAGCCGTGGGCTTGCAAGTTGCAACACCATGGACATGGTCTTGTAGGTAGATCATTATTCCTTCATATGAAGTCCTGAGTCGCATTCAAACCGGGCTTGATTAACTGGAGTCAAGGGGGCGAGTGGGGATGGCAATTTACTCCTGTCTTGTCCCGGCCCAGTCTCCTCCCTCCACCTTGGTGATGAATTTTTCTGACTCTAATTTAGGAGAGGAGGGGGATGGTAAAGGTTGTTATTGTTCCATCAGATCAAGAGCTTGAAATTTTGTAAAATGTTTATATATATATACATATATAATTTTTTAATAATGAATATTTTTATTTTAAATTGTTAGAATAAAATATAATTAAAGCGTATCTTAAATAAATTTTATACACTTACAATTGATTGAATGCTTATTTTATAATTTTTATATGCCATTACGTGCTCACACCTTTTATTCATTTGCGACCAATTAAAAATTTTTAATTTCTTTTGAACGTGTTGAAAAAAAATAACCCTAATATATTTATAATAAGAATCACTTAAAAATAAAATTTATTTCTTAAACTACTATGTATTTATATTAATTAATGAAATAAAAAGGATTATCTAAATTTATGAATAATAAAAAAAATTAATTATGTCATCATTCAACGTATATACCTGTGTAAATGCGCACGTAATATAAATTAACATAAGTAATTTATAATTAAATATTATGTAATAATTATCTTAATAACGGTGACTTGCTACTTATTTATTTATTTAGTTTTTTCGGAATCAAAGTTTACTGACTTGTCGAATCTTTTGACTTCCTATAAATCCATCGATTCCCTATAAAGCCGGTTAAATAGTCAGGTCAATTAAATTTTAGAAACTATATTTCGATGTTAAGTTATTTTGCCAAATAAATACTAGACTGGTCCCAACCATTGCAAGCATATAACAAAAAACGTATGTTTGTGTGGGGCTACTATTTGATCAATTGTGCCGTAAAATTAATTAAAATCTGCTAAAGTTAACTTAAATTTATTTAAATTAATTAAATATTTTATATGAGCTGATCTGAATTTTAAAAAATTTAATTATGTTAGTAGAAAAAATATAACAAGAATTTATCCAAAATAAATTTTATATAGTCACAATTGATGGTATATTTAATTTATAATTCTTACATAATCGTAGCTTATAATATACACACATTACAAATTCTTGCTTATATGAAAATTTCAATGTTTTAGAAAATTAAAAAGAAGAGCAACTCTCAAGACTCGGCCTATTTAAATAAAATTTATCTTTTAACATAATTTATTTTAATAAAAAATTAATAATAAAATATTAATTATATCATGTATGTGACATAAATTAACATACGTCTAAATACAAAATCAACAACTCAAATGAAACCCTGTCTGTCTCTATCTAAGACATTCCCTTAATCCACGGGTTATCCATCAAAGACATCAACATCCCATGTAGAGTTTTGGAACTGCAAGCTTACACGAACTGGCCAGATTTTTTTCTCATGCCACACCCTTCTAAGCTTCTGCCATTTTTTAGCCCAAGCTTTCCCCCAATTTTCAGCTCTTTCCAATCACATCTATTTTAGCTGGAAATGGTTCTTGAAAAATACAACTATCAGTCAAAAACCACAAAAAAAAGGAGGACAAAAAAATAGAAAAGAAAAGGAAAAGAAGCAACTCCTCGTGTCGGATGTGGACGGAAAAATTCTACTTTGTGCCGGGCAAAACCTAATAGTTATACGCGAGCCAATATAATGAGGCCACGTGCACTGCTGTGAAAAATGGATTGACACATGGCCTCAATGTATCGGCTGGGGTATAACTATTAGGATTGGCCATTGTTATGCCCGGTGCAAGGTAGAACTTCACGAGGTGGACGTGGAAGGCCAAGACTCACGAGTCAACAACTCCACTTTATGAACTGACATCTCAATTTCTTGTTCAAAGAAAGAAAAACTGATGTCACAGTTCAGATAATTTTTTACGTTTATTTCCTCGTAGCTTTCCCGTTAATTTTATTCAAATTTTTTTCCATTTTTCATTACAATTCACATGAACAAATGACACAATTTTAACAATGATTTGTACAGCTAACTACTTGGTCATCTATTTGTGGGAAGAAAAAACTTGTACACGTTACAATGCTTTCGATATACCACCGATTTTGTTACCACCCGATGCCTTGGCGCCCAAGCAATCAAGGTCAAGCGGCTTGCTGCTCTCCTTGCTTTGTTTTATCTTGTCGGCTTCACCATTCTCGCCGGCATCTCTTACTCCGGTTGCCGGAATCAATTTTTCGGCACTGATTTCCAACCAAAGTTCTTCCACATCTTTCCTCAACAAACCACTCTCCGCGTGCAAAACATCCAACTCCCGCCTAACCATATCCATGCTCATCTCTGCCAAGCGCGCCGCGTTTGCGATCTGGTTTAATTTGAGCTCTTGCCCTCTGTTTGACACTTGTTCAACTCCTATTTTGCTCAGTACGAGGTGCGGAATCTTCCAGAACGAAATTTTAGCCATCTGATCCTCCTCCGTGTCTGATGGGAACCTGACGGCCCACCGAGCTTCACCACTACGCGGTCTTTCACTGGTAGCGCCGTCCTTGCGCACATCTCTGCGCCAAAAATACCTTTTCCACCGCGCTCGCCACTTGTGGAAACATGGCGATTCTCTTATTGGATAGCATGGCGTCCAGCCTCCTCTTGCTGCCGGCGCTAAGGACCGGCGTCTCGTTCTTGAAGAACACGTCGGTCTCCGAATCGACGTCTTTGTCTTTCGCTTTCAACTTTGGCGTAGAAATCGACTCCGCTTGCAACGCGCTCTGCGAATCGACTATTCGCTTGATCGAGAAATCGCCGATCCGTGATCTAAAATGGAGGAAGAAGCTAGGGCTTCCATTCCCTAAAAAACAGAACTCCGCGCTCATCGTCATTGAAGCTCCGATCGGCGATCCGAAATATTCAATCCCAGTCCTGACACCAAAACTAAAGGCCGGGACGAATCATTCGGACGGTACGAGAGCTTCAATATCGGACCAGACTCCGACAATATGCTGAAATTCAAGCACAACTCTTTGGTGTCACACCGGCTACGATTCCGAATTGAAATGGAAACCCCGAGACGCTCAGAGGAACTTTGGCGTGCAAAACCGGCTTCTGATCTTCACGAAACGTTATTGAAGCTTTCATTTTCAGAAAACTAGAGAACTTGCCCATTCATCAAACTTAGTCCAGTGATTAAAATTTGAACGAAACGCCACTAGATTTAAGCCGAGCCAATGCTCGTGTTGGTAGCTGGTATTTAGCTATACGCGTTAATTAGATCAAACGCACAGGAAACTGCCATCTGCTTTGTCGACAACTGCAAAATGGAACCACCGTGACCGGGATGGTTCATCCGTAAAATTGACAACGACATGGTTATTTCTGTAAATATGTTTAAAGTGTGATTCGTTATGGCACGTGGCAATTGATTGGCCTATGATTGTAGATTTCTTGCTACGACGTCGATTTCTGTTAGATGCGCAAATTTAGGAATTAAGCCTCAGCGCGGGCTCGATCTCTGAAAACTTAATCAAATTTAAACATCTATTTTCAATTCCGCGAACCACCTCTGAACTCTGCAAACCCTAGGCTCCGTTCGTTGGACTTTCCATTTTTGCTCCAATCAATTTGTTTCTCCCTTATATATATGCTCGTATATGTACTGTAACTAGATACGAGGCTACATATTGGAGATATACATTACAAGATTATATTTGTTTGGCTTCGATTGGTTTCGATCCGATGGTGATGGATTCCGGACGCAAGAGAGGCAACTCGGATGGTGCTTTCGGAGGCAATGGAGGTGTCAAGAAAGCAAAACAAGGTTTGCAGCTTTAATCTCCTAGTTTGCTCTTCAAATCATGATTAAGCTGTTGCACGACGACGGTCTTACTGGATGGCTGTTTAGATTCTATATAATTTGTTTTCGCTATTTATCAAGAATGGTTTAGGTTTACGCCTTACTTTTTGTAGCTTATTTCATATATCAGCGTCCATAATGATTGGGGATTTAATTATTTTTTGAGCATGTATTCTTTATGTACTGATTGTTCATGGGTTATTACTCCATCGGTTTATTACGTCGCGTTTTCTAAATTTTTTTAGGATGCGTTATTTTCGCCTTTTGGAAAATATTTAAGTCCAGTAGGTGGTTGGCAAAAAGTAATGCTTCTATAGTTTTGGTGTTTAATTAACCATATGCGTGCATTTAGGAAGGTAAAATATTTGTGAACATATTGATGGCAAGTAGTTTTTTTGAAAGATAAAATCCACTTCTAATAGTTTAAATTTGAAGGGGTAAAGAGACCTTAAATTTTCTCTTGGAAAGTTTGTTGGTAAATTCATAGTCAAATAACGCGGTGGTATCCAAAGTTGGCTAGATTTATAGCCAAATCAGACTGTGAATGGTTACGAAATACAGTGTTGTTGTCGGTCTGTGTATATGGAAGGTTATGTTAACTTTTACTAAATTCGATGGAGTTATTTCTGGATTTATTTTACAGTAAATACATTTTCAAATTTCAAACTTAACATGAGTTAATAATATACTGATTAGTAATTTGTATTCTTATAAATTGTGGATGATCTGGAAATTAGAAGATCGTTGAAATATAACTAAAAAAAAGCAATAAATCTTTTGTAACAGAAATGGAGTCCTTTGCAACTGGTATAGGAGGCAAATCAAAGCCGTGCATGAAGTTTTCCAGGTTTTAATCTTAACCTATGCAACATAATTATTTGAAGTTATTGTTCCCCATCCATCGGTAATCTCCAAAGAACATCTGGACTATAACTGGCAAGCAAGAGCATTGATCGAGGATGTGAAGATGTGGTTAGAGATTTAAATAATTTCATTTTTATTATATATTTTAAAATTTTGAATAGCTTATTTTGTCTAATCATTTTATCATGGAAAGGAATTTTGAATAGCGTGATTCTTCCGTAGACATTTCATACATTTGCAATTTCTGATGTTATTTCTCTGGAATTTATAGAATGGCACACAAAATTGAACTCTGTTCAGACCCTTGTTTGTCACAAGGGTCATCAAATGTTCTAACACTCTGCCTTTCTTGGTAAATATAGGTGCTTTGATGCATAGTCATAGATTTTGGGATGATTCACATGTATCCCCACCTCCCACCCAAAAAAAAAAAGTAAATAAATTAAATAGTAATAATAACAACAACAACAACAACAAAAGAAAAAAGCCTTAAACTACCTAAAGAAGACCCCCAATATAAGCAGTTTAACGAAATGATATATTGAACGAATAGGATGTGGGGATAAGGGCTAGGATGATGGATAGGGACAATATGGAGTTTTCTCCTTTTCCCATTTCTTGCCATGTTTCCTATATTACACACACAATGGACTCACACTCCATTAATCTTCCTTCTGTTTCAATTCATTCATTGGTTTCATTCAATCTGTTAATTGTGAAGTTAGTGCCTTCTGATCTCTTCAATGTTGTTTTTAACTAGGTTTCCTTGTCTTGGGCCTTTACATCAGAGTGATGTAAAATTTTATAAAAATCCACTTCTATAATACTTGGATTATAGATTAATTTTAATCCTGAGAACAACCTTTGTAACGGCAATTTCTAAATCTCATCAGTAATATATGAAATCACATATAACAGCTACTGTGTATATTAAAGGATGCCATTGTCCATCAAGTTTAGTTCAAATTCAGACTTCAACAATTTTTCTAACCTAGCTCAGCCAGTTCAAAAATATATAGCCATCAATCCCAAATGAAAAAGGATGTTCCCAGAAGAGGAGACAAGAACTGATGTTCACTAATGTGATAAAAACTATGCAAAAACCAGTGCAGTGAAAAACAAGATTATGTAAGTATAACAAAAAATACATCAATATGAATACTACTCAAATAGTAGGCTTCATGAGTCTCTGTCTTCATGGAAGTGCTTGTCTAGAAATGCCTGAGCTAGGTTACTGGAGCTTACATTGACAGCACTAGCTGCAGCATACCTTTTAATTTTCTTAAAATTTAGCAATTTTAAAGCTTTTTTCATTAAGAAAAATTACTAAAATTATTAGATAATCTCGAAAAATAGACTAAATATTTAAAAATAGTAAATTCAATTTCAGGCTCAATGGTATCTTATATTTGATTTGTAACACTTGTTTCACAATTTAAAAGTGTTTTATTATTTATACAATTCTAACAAACTAAATAACATTTACCAAAATTTAGGAAATTAAATTGTGAGCACAATACCAAAAACCATGAGCCAACTGGAGGCGCGGCCCTGCCTGACTGAGGCGCGGCCCTACTTCCCGAGGCACGCCGCGGCATGCCATCGGGCACCCTTGGCATCTCTTGGCTTTGCCACCGACCAAACTTGGCTAGTCATGGTTTTGCTTTGGGAGGCCCCCAGCCACCCTTGGCATGCCACCGGGCACCCTTGGCAACCCTTGACTTTGCCACTTGCCAACTTTAGCTAGCCATGACTTTGCCTTGGGAGGCTCCCAGGCACCCATGGCGTGCCATCGGACACCCTTGGCAAAGCACGTAACCTATACCTGGCCGTCGGGGCAAGCACCAGGCCTCGATGATTAGGAGGTCGTGACGGTCGCTGCAAAACCTCGGGCGCGAGCCTGGGTGGAGCGGCCGTCGGTGCGGATCTTGGTGGTAGTAGCAAATATTCAAATGAGAACTTTGAAGGCCGAAGAGGGGAAATGTTCCATGTGAACGGCACTTGCACATGGGTTAGTCTATCCTAAGAGTTGGGGAAGCCCGACAGAGAGCGCGCCGCACACGAACTTCGAAAGGGAATCAGGTTAAAATTCCTGAACCAGGACGTGGCAGTTGACGGCAATGTTAGGGAGTCCAGAGACATCGGTGGGGGCCTCAGGAAAGGTTATCTTTTCTGTTTAACAGCTTGCTCACCCTGGAAACGACTCAGCCGGAGGTAGGGTCCAGCAGTTGGAAGAACACCACACGTCGCGTGGTGTCCGATGCGCCCCTGGCGGCCATTGAATATCTGGAGGATTGAGTGCCTCGCACGCCCAGTCGTACTCATAACTGCATCAGGTCTCCAAGGTGAACAACCTTTGGTCGATGGAACAATGTAGGTAAGGGATGTCAGCAAAATGGATTTGTAACTTCGAGAAAAGGATTGGCTCTAAGGGCTGGGCACGGGGGTCCCAGTCCTAAACCCATCGGCTGTCAGCGGATTGCTCGAGTTGCTTCCGCGGTGAGAGTGGGTTGCCGCGTGCCGACCGAGGGACAGACTGGGAACAGCTCCTCGCGGGGCCTTCCCTGGGTGTCGAACAGTCGACTCAGAATGGTACGGACAAGGGGAATTTGACTGTTTAATTAAAATAGAGCATTGCGATGGTCCCTGCGAATGCTCACGCAATGTGATTTCTACCCAGTGCTCTGAATGTCAAAGTGAAGAAATTCAACCAAGCGTGGGTAAACGGCGGGAGTGACTATGACTTTCTTAAGGTAGCCAAATGCCTCGTCATCTAATTAGTGACGCGCACGAATGGATTAACGAGATTCCCACTGTCCCTGTCTACTATCCAGCGAAACCACAACCAAGGGAATAGGCTTGGTAGAATCAGTGGGGAAAGAAGACCCTGTTGCGCTTGACTCTAGTCCAACTTTTTAAAATGACTTGAGAGGTGTAGGATAATTGGGAGCCGAAACGGCGAAAGTGAAATGCCACTACTTTTAATGTTATTTTACTTATTCCATGAATTGGAGGTGGGGTACTGCCCCTCCTTTTGGACCCAAGGCCTGCCTCGGCGGGTCGATCCGGGCGGAAGACATTTCCAGGTGGGGAGTTTGGCTAGGGCGGCACATCTGTTAAAAGATAATGCATGTGTCTTAAGATGAGCTCAACGAGAACAGAAATCTCGTGTGGAACAGAAGGGTAAAAGCTCGTACGAATACGAATCGTGAAAGCGTCGCCTAACGATCCTTTAGACCTTCGAAATTTGAAGCTAGAGGTGTCAAAAAAGTTACCACAGGGATAACTAGCTTGTGGCAGCCAAGCGTTCATAGCGACGTTGCTTTTTCATCCTTCGATGTCAGCTCTTCCTATCATTGTGAAGCAGAATTCACCAAGTGTTGGATTGTTCACCCACCAATAAGGAACGTGAGCTGGGTTTAGACCGTCGTGAGACAGTTTAGTTTTACCCTACTGATGATAGTGTCGCGATAGTAATTCAACCTAGTACGAGAGGAACCGTTGATTCACACAATTGGTCATCGCGCTTGGTTAAAAAGCCAGTGGCGCGAAGCTACCGTGCGCTAGATTATGACTGAACGTCTCTAAGTCAAAATTCAGGCTAGAAGCGACGCACGCGCGCGCCACCCATTTGTTGACCCTCAGTAGGGGCCCCCAAAGGCACATGTCATTGGCCAAGCCTGTGAGGCGGATGGGCCTCACGGGCCGCCTTGAAGTAATTCCCACCGAGTGGGGGGCAAAATCCTTTGTAGATGACTTAAATACGCGATGGGATATTATAAGTGGCAGAGTGGCCTTGTTGCCACGATCCATTGAGATTCAGCCATGCGTCGCTTCGATTCGTCCCTCTCCCCCAACCCTTCCCTCCTAAAAAAAAAGTTCAAGTTTTGACTCTTTTCCACGAAAGGGAATGAGGTTTTGGCCCACTTTGGGATTTGAGAATCAGAAACCCCCGAGGGGCATGCCAAGGCAAAGGATGGGCGGCGTGATGCCAAGTCTCAATGCGAAGTCGACTGATGAAAGCGAGGGCTACCCAAGGCGAGGCAAGGGCCAAGGGGTTGCCAAGGGTGGCCGATGCCAAGACAAGGCAATGCCAAGGTCGGCCAATGGCAAAGCTGAGGCGATGCCAAAGGTGCCTGGTGGCATGCCAAGGCATCGCCATGGGTGGCCTACCACGGCTAGCCAAGGGCGCCCGATGGCCTCCCAAGGTAAGGCCATGGCCTGCTGAGGGTGGCCGGGGGCCAAGCCAAGGCGATGGTAAGGGTGCCTGGTGGCTAGCCCAGGCAAAGCCATTGCTTGCCAAGGGTTGCCTACGGCAAAGCCAAGGTGATGCCAAGGGTGCCAAGGGAGGCCTGTGGCAAAGCGAGGGCGATGCCAAGGGTGCCCGGTGGCCTGCCAAGGTCATGCCCAGTGGCCTCCCAAGGCGCCTGCCAAGGCGGGCCCGTGGCAAAGCCAAGGTGAATCTGGGGGTGCTCGGTGGCCTGCCTAGGCAAGGCAATGGCTAGCCAAGGTTGGCTAGTGGCAAAGCCAAGGCGTTGCCATGGGCGGCCTGCCATGGCCAGCCAAGGTGATGCCAAGGTTGCCCAGTGGCCGGCCAAGGTAAAGGTACAAGCCCTTGCCGGCCAAGGGGGGCCTGTGACAAAGCCAAGGTGATGCCAATGGTGCCCGGGGGCCGGCTAAGGCACGGCCAAGGTGATGCCAAGGGTGCCCTGTGGCTGGCCAAGGCAAGGCAATGGCTAGCTAGGGCGATGTCATAGGTGCCCGGTGGCTCACCAAGGCAAAGCCAAGGTGATGCAAAGAGTGTCCAGTGGCCTGCCAAGGTTGGCCAATGGTAGAGCCAAGGTGATGCTGAGGCTGCAATATTATCAAATTCCATCCTCGGTCGAACAGTTCTTTTGGTTGAAATATGTAGAACTGAAAGTTGGGCAGGGGTACAAACTTTTTGGTTGTGAAATACCTGTAAGTGGGGCAAACTGCAAGGAATGAGCTCTATTTAAACTATTAGTTTAATCAGTAAAATTAAATCCAACCATTTGCTACTAATTTAATAATAACTAAGTTGAAAAATTGATATATTGGTGTTTTAACTATAGACAGTCCATTACCAAAAATTAAATTTTTGGTAATTTTTGATAGCAGAAAAATATAATAGCATGTGTTATCATTGGCAATGTGTAATAGTTATTCGTATTCTGATCTTAAATTAATCAAGTTGATCTTATCTGGATTAAAAAATAACCAATCAAGTAATGATAACAAAAAAATTATTATATTTATTGGTCCAGTAAATTAATAATCAATTTCATTATTAACACAAATAATTAATACAACCACAGCTAACTATAGACATAAAATTATATCCCCGTCTCGAGTATGTTTCCCTAATATTATACATGATCAGAACATTAATCCAAGTTTTCTCAATCTTTGGGTTTACCTCCATGGTTTTTTACCAGTTCACCCACCAACAAATTCTGCCATAGTGCCAATAACCAAGGCCTATCAGCTCTGTAAAAGCCATTCATTGGCAAATTAAGCTAGAGTTCTAAAATAGTCAATCTGGACGTTGATAGATTAAAGTGCAATTCTGTTATTAAAAATGGTATTCTGCCATTTATATGACATGTCATTGTCCATCAATAATTTAAAGGAAATAAAGTGAATATTTTGATTTGACCTCTAATCAAACTTCATCTAGCATAAGCATCCCCTCTCTTCCATTTTTAGGATTTAGTAGTACCTTAGTTCAAGTCTCGGCCTACAACAGAAATTTCCTGGCTCAAGACTACAGTCCAATTCTTTGCAGCTTATCTTATGGGGAGTAGAGAAACTAGAAAATGGAAATTAATAATATGCAAGCCGCGTGAAGTTCTATATATTACCTCAGGTCCTTATAGCCATTACTATCTAGCATGGCCTAGATAGATTTAAGCTAGAGTCCAAGCCCATTATAGCTACACAAATACAAGATAATAATTGTTATTCAATCTGGACATTGATAGATTAAATTTAATTGTGCAGCAAGTGTTTACTGATATCAGAGTTTAGCAGGAAATTATATGTACAAATAATTAACTAGCAGTGGGCTATATTTACAAATATTCTAAGCTTAGTTATTACGAATTTGTTTTTATCACAAATTTATCAGAATAGTTTTCCTTTTCTAAATAGTGAGAGGGTGAATTGTCATGTTGATCTTTGTCATGTTGATAAAAATAGTTGGCTATACTGGATGTGCCTGGTAATTATTTTTGTTAAACATACACAAATTCTGAAGTACGTGGATACACCTATATTTACAACTTGATTACTTATAAGTTAACACGTGTTTTAACTATGAAATTGTCTATTCCTTAATCAACCATCAATTAATATAATAACATGTTAATTGTGGACAATCAGCTCCTAATTTGCAGCTATTAGCCATCAAAATTTTGAGCTTAACATGTAGTGCATCCGGCTGTGAACACTAAAATATTTTAGTGATAATTTCAAAGTTGAAATTTACCAACTAAAGTCTGAATTTTGATGAATTGTTAGCTTAATATTAAAAATGATAAAAGTGGCTTAATTCTGTTTAGATTGGTTCTTATAATTACTCAGTGAAATTTGGTATGAAATATCCATTGCAGGCCAATGATCCGCACAAGGAATTGTATATAAGGAGAAGGGAGATGCTAGTGATTAGTGTGTCCTTCTCTTCAATGAAAAATTTCTTTTCACTACAGTCTGACTTAAAGGTTTTCAATTTTCAGATGTGCTTGTGCAATTCATGCGGTGGTATTTGACTTTAGTTGGTAAAATAAATCTTCTAAAAATTATATGGCAGTGCTAATACAATTTATAATTGAATATTATTTAATAAAATTAACTTAATTCTTGTGAATGTTGTGTTGGACTCTTTAACACCGGAAGAGTTTGTAGCACATGATAACAAATTAGAAGGCTTGTTTCTCAAAAACATTCACAGTGGCCGCCTATTCGCCTTCGCCTTCGCCGGCTTGAGAGCTAATGCTGCTTCTAATCCTTCCTTGGATGTCTGAGACACATCTTTATTTGGTTAAAAGTACTGCTGCTCATAAACGGACTAATGATGAAGTGTTTGATTTGTATATATGGTCAACCAGCAATGACTCGGTGGAAACCCAAACTTGTTATCCTCCATCCTATGTTCTGACAAAATAAAAATGATAACCTTTTTAACCTAATATTTTATAGCACAAAAATAACATGGGTAATTAGAAGTGCTGGCCATTTAAATTTAACATAATAAATTAAATTATTTAATTTATGGACAATGATATTGGAGAAAAATGGTAAGAATCAAATTTCAAATATTCAAATAAATGTTATAAGTGATTTATTGTTTGAATTTCCCAGTACGTTCTAATTGCTCTAAGTTAATCACAAACTTTTAATGCTAAAAGTTTGAGAAGACAAACGAAATAAAGCAAGAAAACCTTATTTTCTCTCTAGCATAAATTCACAATAGAACAAAATTTGTGAACTCTATTAATTAATTAAAGGCTCTGTTGATTTTTACGTTAAGATTAGAGCTGTCAATGCGTTGGAGATAGCACAGCAAGTTGGGGGACTCACTGTGTGCATGACACCAGATATATCTTATATGGAAACAGCCAGTCTCTGCGAGGCACTCTGATGGAAAAGCAGGAGAAGATGTCCCAACTAAGGCAGGAAATTTCATAGTGCAGAACTTCAATTAGTTATGATGAAACTGGGATGGCTTATCTTCCTCCTATAGTGGGAGTTCACGGGGTAGGCCCTTTATTTACTTACCATGCTTCAAAACCCCAACATACTGAAACCAATGAACTGCAAATCATAGAGAACAATACTTCAAAAAGTAACCTAAGTCCTGGAGAAATCAACACTGTAGCCATGCTCAATTTACAGGCTTTTCATCACTGACTATAATGGAAGTTGCTTAGTCCAATAGGGTACAAAGTAAAAGCAAGAAATGTGGAACATATAAGGAAATATTGCTGTGACAGGACAGGAACAACTTCCATAAGCTTAACCTTCTAAGAAACTTGTTTGTAAGTGTACAAGTTTTTTGCCAAATTGCAAAGACTATGTAGGTTGCAAACGGAACACACCTTCCTATCATAACCATACCAAAGCAAGTGTTGCTTTGAGAAGTGAACCGGCAGAAGGAGTGTTGAATCACGAACAAAAATTACTGGTCCAAGCTGGACAAGGAATAGGGAAGAACTTCCATATCCTGATGTAGAACTGCCATGTGATGCCTCCACTCTCCACAAATCTCCCCTGGCAACCAAAGAACCTTCCACATCATGTGTCCTACTGTCATATGTGGATGTAATATTAATGGTTCCCTACATGTCAAAAGACATTAACCATAAAAGGTAAAATTAAATGCTAATAGGGAAAACATAAGCTACAAACTACAATCTACAAAATTATTTTCATCCATCCAGGATATTTCATCCAAGATGCTTCCTATATGTTCAATGCACTAAAGGGGAAAAAATTCAATGCAACAATAATAAAGAAGGGCAAAAGATGGACAAGATTTATAATTATTCAACTGTTTCTTGACATCTAATAATTGGAAAATGTGAGACGTAAAATTCTGATTTTGGGAAGTGAATTTAGGAAAGTTGTATGTCTTTAAAGAGGCATGAAATAAGGTAGAAAAATTGGCCAAAGAGAAGTCCAAAGTAAATACAAGATTAGGAAAGAAATAAAAAAAAAATTGCAAACCAAATTTCCAACTTAGGCTTATGCATTAAATCTTTAAATGCTGAAATTTCTGCAATTTTAAGAGATTTAAGGGAGGAATTTCTAACCTTTAATTGACATCTAAGAGAGCTAGAACATGAGCATAGGAATGACTAATGAAGGAGTACAAATATAAATTCTAAAGGATTAGAAAATAGTACCCGAGGTAAGCTTAAAGATTAAGAAAGAGGGGAGAACTAATAACTACATTGCTTGAAATATTTTACATGCATTTGCACTATAGATTTAGGGTATTTTACTTACACATGCATGTAACCACGTGTAGGAGAGGAAAATTTACATGATTTTTTCATTAAATTACATTAGTTATAAGAACTGTTAGTGAGATCTTGGGCACATTGGATGTCCAAATTAAATTAAGTCAGAATATACCATCTTAGAAAATAGCTATAGTCAATTCTAGTCTTCAAGAATTAAGTAGTCAATTAAGTTAATATTTTTCTAAGAATGTAAAATAGATCAATAGATTAAAAGGGTAGAAAGAGAAAATTTAAACTAGGGTGAGCATGGGTTTGAACATGTTTGTATTAAAAAAATCAATATAAATCAAAATAAGCGAGTGACGAAAATATCAAATCGTATCTGACATCTTATCCTTTCAAATTAACCACGTGATTCGATTTGATCAAATGTAGGTAGATTGGCATATTAGTCAACTAGAAATGAAACTCAATAAATATATAATTTTTTTAAAAAAATTTGATCAATTCAATTCAACAAACTATTTACCTTTCAGTTTTATTTAATATAAGTGTCTAATGCAATAAAAAATATTTATATATTTTATTCAACATATATGTATATATATACACACTTTCTAGCACCTATCCAATACATTAGTAACCTAAAGCACACCCTAAACTAGATACACAAAAGGCTGCAGGATGGCCACCAATTAACAAAAAGAAAAGAAACATACTATTAAATTCAATACAAATAGACTTTTGACTAATTTATGGAATATAAAATAACAAAAAGTTTTAATACTCAGTTAAGAAGAAACCACTAGTAAAAAAGAAAAAAGAATCAAATATATTCCTAACTAAATTAAAACTCTTACCAATAAGACAAAAAAATTATTTTTTTTAACAAAACATGCATCCGGTGAAATGTAGTCATGTAAAAATTAGTATGTGTGTATATATAACCCATCACCTAACTAAATTATGAGCAAATTACATAATATTAAACTGTTATCATGTCAATATTTATTTAAACTAGCTAGTTTCAGGTGGTTGAGTGGGTGAGCGGGTCAGGTTGGGTGGGTTTATAGTTACCCCTAATTTAAATTAAAAATGATTAAAATAAAATTCTAGAGAGAAAATTTGAGTAAAGAAAAATGTTTTAATATTACAAAACAAAACCGATTTGTGAAAAATAAATTTTCAAGTGTCCTCTTATTAAACATTTGGTCTATACCCTATCATCTTCTATTCTTTTCATACACACACACACACGCATAAAGAAACAATTTATGTAATGATTTTCTTTCTAATTTTTTCCATATATATATGTAGGTATATAATCAATGAAAAATAATTATTAAAAATAATTTTATTTATATAAATTATTTCCTTTTTAATGTATGAAAAGGGAAAATAAATAGTAAGTAATTGTTGAATTGATTTACATGAATTTTTTCATATATATATAATTGCAAAAATGGGGAAAAAGATACCAAGTAATTATTGGAAAGGAATGGATTTATGTAAATATATATTTTTTATCATATAATACAATTTACATAATTTAACATTTTTAATAATTAATTTTTATTTTTTTCTCTTTTCCACACATACATATGTGTGTGAAAAAAAACATATCTGAAATTGATTATTGGAAATGAATTAATTCTTGTGAATTGCTTCTATTTTTTGTAAAAGAAAATATAGAAATATATTGTTCAAAAAGAATTGACTTACATAAATTTCCTAGTTTATATATACATATATATATATATATATGTATCTACATGTGTGTGTGTGTGTGTATAGAAAAAATGAAATTGGAAAGGAATTGACTTATGTGAATTATTTCATTATTCTATATATATAGGGAAAAAAACTTATGGGAATTAATCATTGAAAAAGAATTAATTTACGCAAATTATTTCATTTTCCACACACACATATAAGGGAAAAAAATTTGGATCAATTATTGAAAATGAGTTAATTTACATGAATTGCTTCCTTTCCCACACACATCTATTTCATATATGTGTGTGTGTGTGTGTGTGTGTGTGTGTGTGTGTGTGTAAGTGAAAAAAAGGAGCAAAAGATGGGGTGTAATTATTGAATGAAATGGACTCGTGAAATATATTTTATCATATATACAATTTACATAATTAAACATTTTTTAATAATTAATTTCTATCTTTTCCTTTTTTCCACACACATATGTGTGTGGAAAAGCATATGTGAATTATTAGAAAAGAATTGACTTATATAAATTGCCTCACACACACACACACACACACACACACATATATAGAGGGAGAGAAAAAAATGAAATTAGAAAAGAATTGACTTATGTAAATTATTTCATTTTTGCACACACACATATAAGGGAAGCAAATACATATCAATTATTGAAAATGAATTAATTCACATAAATTGTTTCTATTTTACATACACATCTATATATAAAAAAAGAAAAATATAGGAATTAATTATTAGAAAGGAATTAACTTACATGTATTCTTTCACTTTTTCATATATGTATATTATATGAATGTGTGTATGTAAAATGAAAATAATTAGATAAATCAATTCCTTCCTAATTTCATTTTTCCTCATAAGCATATATATATATATATATATATGAAAAAATAATTTAAGTAAATGAATTCATTTTTAATAATTAATTCTTGTCCTTTTCTTTTTTACACATATATAGATATGCATATCGAAAAAAAAGAAATAATTTATATGAATTAATTCATTTCTAATAAATAATTTTCATCTTTTTTTTTGTATGTGTATGTGTAAAAAAACAAAATGATAGAAATTAATTATTAAAAAGGACTTAACTTATGTAAATTATTAAAAAGGACTTGACTCACGAAAGTGCTAAATATTGTAAGTTTGGTAATAATTTATGGCTTATTATATTTGAGTTTTTTAATAATTATTATATGCGAGTTTTGAGTATTAATAAGAATTATTCTAAGTTTGATTTTTAATATGTATTTGAATTTGATAAATAATACTTAATATTTTATAATTAATACATTTTTGGGGTGAATGGCCACCCCCAACCTGGTAGAGTTAATAATTGTTATAAGCTTATCAATGAACTTTGAGATTGTTACGATGAGAAACTTGATGCCAGGGATGGATCCGGCCGTCTGGGCAAGAATCCAAGCTAAGAGAATGAAGAGGAAGCCTAGAATCCGCCGGAGATGGCGTTGGGTATGAAGATGAGGGGGGTGTAGGCATTGTGGGGGAGTGAGAGAGAGATGATGGCATTGGAGTGTGAAAGAGGGGGAGAGAGAGAGAGAGGGAGAGATAGTCGGGGGAGGCAGACAGTAGCTCGGCATTGGGAAAGTGAAAAAGGGTTTTTAGTGGCGAGGGAGGGAAAAAATTTTTAAAATATTTATAAAATAATAATTATAAATAATTTTAATAATAATTAAGGCGGTTTAACTGCCATTTTTTACTAAAACCGCCATAAATATTTTATAAATTACAACGGTTCATCTAACCGCCGTGATGACTGCCGTATTTTACTAAAATTACAACGGTTACAATTAACCGCCGTAAATAACTTATTTTTTTGTAGTGTCACTATGATTAGAATGGAAATATTATTATAAAACTAATGAGAGCTTTTATTCAAGGATTTAAATAAAAAATTTAGGACAAGCATTGAAAAAATTATTTTTATGCATTCAATGTGAATAGAAATCTTTCTACAACTTAAGATGTTCAAAAAGGAAACTTACTTGATCAAATGATGATAGACTTTATAGAATATGCTTATCTAACAAGATGTTATAAATATATCTAAACTTATCTTGATTAAGAATGGAAGTGTAGTGTGGAATACTTAGTATTATGACCCTATTTAGCAAGGGGAGATATTAGGCTTGGTGCATCTTGTTAAACCTTAGCTAACACGAGAGATAGTGCTAGTTTACCGTGTTGGCCACACAAACGGCTTGATTTATAATGATGATATGATGTGTAAACCATAGTGGGTTATTGATGATGGATATGATAAAATATGATGTGTATGCCCATGGTGGATATTTGATGATGGATATGAATTCAAATGAGACAATCCCCGTACCAATTGTGATTGAAGTATGGCATGATTAAAATTTACATATTCAAAGGTTTTGAAATTACATGTTTATTTGACAAACAAAAGAGCTTATTTTGCTATATATACTTGATTGAAGCATTTTAAATGTTAAGGAGCTATGCTTGTATTTTTCAGTGATATTTTTATGCGATATTTGTCCCAATATATTTAGAATATGTCTCATTTCTCACTTATTGTGAAAAGTTACTATTCTTTAACATTTTCAAATTCGAGTATTGATTTTCCTTCATAATGTACAATGATGTCGTGTGGCCATTTATGTTGCCAGTTCTCTTTCAATTATTTCTATTTTGATTTTTGAGCTTAGTGGTATGCTCTATTAGAACAATAGATTGGATCCCTTTGTTTATCATGTTTTTAGTTAGAACTCATATGTTGTTAAGAATGAACTAGTGATATTAAATTGTCAATTGTTCTTTCTCTACAAGTTCAACTCCCCCATCAATTTTAGCAGTCTAATCTCTTTAAAAATCTTGTTTTCTTCAAGAACATGAGATGGAATAGAGTTATAGTACAAAAATCTACAACAAAAATTACATTAAAATAATTTTTCTAGAATTTTTACAAATTTTCTTACTTGTTTTTCTTGGTTTTCTTCTCCCTTTCTTCTTCTCTTCTCCCTTAGCTCTTTCTCTCTCTATCTTGCACGAAAATAACTGTTTCTAGAGGCTTTCAGAGGATTATAGACCCATTTGGTCAACCTAACTTTAGCCTATTTACAAAAAGGTCCCTCAACTTTCACTTATTTACATTTTGACCCCAAATTTTCTAAAATTTTCCAATTGGCCGCAAAATTTTTAGGAAATCCCTATTAGGAGTCTATTAATATAATCTTCCAATAAAATCAAACATCACTGCATACATGTATTTTTAAAATTTTTTTAATTCATTAAATATTGCATAATTCCTTAACTATATTCAATTTCTTTCTTTCTTTCGTATTCATTTTCTTTTTTTCTCTTATTTAGTTTCAAAATTTTTTTTCTAGTCTTTCAATCCTCTCATTAGGTCCTTTTAATACCCTAATTTCCTTTTCTAAAATTTGGCATAAAATTGCAAAGTAGTCCCTTGAACTTTTCAATAATTATGTTTTGACCCTTTAATCCTAGAAAGCTTAGGAAGTCTCTATTAAAATAATGTAATCCTCCCAAATTTAAGATCTAGACTGGGCTAAGATACCATATAATTTTCATAATTTTATTCCTTCAAATTCTTGAAATTTTTATTTATTTATTTATTTTTAATCAAATAGCTTAATTAGGGTTTTTCATGTCAAAAGAGTCTTTTTTTTTTCTAATTTCTTTTTCTTTCATTACAATTCCATAATTCCATGCTTTCTATGATTCTTCCAAGCTTTCTTAAGGTTACAAACAAGAAACTAAATTAAATTTTTTGAAGATTTTTCTTTCCAAAAGAATGCATATATGAACTTAATACATGAAATGTATCAAAAATAAGAACTAATGCAATGCATGTTTTAAATATTGAAGTTGTGCACTTGGTTTGAAATGTCACAGAGCTAACTTACACGAATGTTTCTAGGCAAACTACTTTTGAATTAAATAAAATTACTTTTTAATTAAGAGTTTAATGGACTTTACTAAATTTTGTATTTTATGACCAATAACTACCAAATTAAATATAATACTAATTTTAAAAATATAAATATCAATGGCTCATAATTAAACTAAAATGGTTATATAGTCAAATATTTAATAAAAACAATTAGTTAACCAATAATATAGACCAAATATTTTGCAGCCGCAGAGTGACAGGGGTGCATAAAACTAATCAAATCAAACCAATTAATTTAATTTGATCTAAAAAAATATAAAATTATAATTTTATTTTGTCTAAAATTTAAAACAAATCATTTTAAATTATAAACAGAATTCTAAAAATAGTTTCTTAACAAGAATCTCTCCCTTATAAGAACTTTAAAAGTCATATAGATGTGTGTGCACGACCATCTTTCATATACACACGCATACATTTATAATAATAAAAAATTAAATAAATAATCTATTTGAACTCCACTAAAAATATACATCTTCATTCTTCTGGTGGAATTTTTTTATTGCTTTTCTTTGCCTCTTGACAACTTATAAGCATCAATTTATCCAAAATGTCATAATTAAACACAAAAATAATAAAATATAAAAAGGGAACGAAATAGAGAAGTGGTCCAAAACAAGTCTAAACAATAGTTCTTAGACTAAAAACAACATTTGACGGTTAAACACGAGTTACCATGATGACGTGCTTGGAAAGAATTCTCCGTTCCAAAATTATAATGTGCCCAAAATTATAACTCCCTGAATCCATTATAATATCCGGCCATCTGTTTGGACTTCTAAAAATTTTTCTACCACACGCCCTATGTCAATATTGGACAAGAATTAAGTGTTAATAGTATTTGATCAGGATATTTTCAGATAATAGTTTTTGTTTTTTGTTTTTTTTTTAAAAAAAAAGAAATTAAGGCAATTTGGCATCTCATAGAAGAGAGAGAAGGATGTCTAGATTTGATTCCTTTCAATTAATGAGAGACTGGTTAAAAGTTATTTTTCAAAACTGTTTTACATATTTAATTTTCAAAATGTTTACCTTCATAGACGATGACTAAAGATGTTATTAGAAGTTTATGAAATAATTTCTGGGTGAGGAATGAAAAAATAAAATTTTTCAGAATTTTAATATTTTCTATTTTCTTAAACATAAAAAATATGAATAATAAAAGAAAATAACTAAATCTTGTCTTTGCTGTAATGATAAGGTCCTTTGAAATGGAAAATTTAGGATTAAAGAGTTACAAGATTTAGTGCTATCGATTTAGGTGGTTATAAGTTTAGAGTTTATGGAGTCATCAAATTGTCTTTACCTATTTGCATTTTATAGATATTAAAAAAATAAAAAATAAAAAAAATCTGCCAAAAATAGAGCTACATATTTAAAGTTACAATTGTTTAAAATTTTCATATAAAAATTAATTTGTGGTCCAATATGCAAAGATTCGGAAAATCTGATGACGAGGTATATTTAAAAATAAACTCTAGTTACTAAGACTAAGAGTATACATAGGAGATTTGGACTATTTCTCTTTTGATTTGGATTACGTGAATAGCTACTTTTAGCTAGTACCGCCCTTCTGTCCTTTCAAAGTTCCTGATTCTAAATAATACCCATCTTATTCCTTTCACTTCCACTCTCTCTCTCTGTTATATGTCCATCTATCAAATCAAATGAACTAACCGGTTTAACGTGAATCGGTCAACTCGATTCAATAATCAAATAAAAAAAATTTACAGAAACTATTTTAAGGGAACTAATTTTTTAATATGCACAGAAATTTTTTATTGCTTCTCTCTAGGTATCAACTTGCTAGAAATTTGAAAATTGTAGATGTGTTTGGTTTGTGAATTTCTTTGGATTTTAAACTTCTTGTAACCTTGTACAAAACATTGGCTTTTATTGTGTAATTTGGTTTTTACACGTGCTTACTGGATATTTAAATGTTTAATTACAACTTTTTAATAATGAAGTTATAATTATATTGTTAGAGAAAAAATCATTTAAGGAAAAAAAAATAAAAATAGAAGCATAAAATATAAAAAATTCATATAGCTATATTAGTTATGATGTTGGTGAAATACAGTTACGTATGTAGTAAATAAATAATTATTTCTAAATGTTGAGAATTTAGGTAAGAAAGGATATGTAATAAATTGAGACCATTTTAATCTTCGGTATTGATAAAGTTGTACGGGATACATACATTTCCTATAGTAATTCTTGCAGGTTTAGGCGGTTAATATGCCAAAAATAGCGAGAAAAGAAATAAAAAAATAGCTAACTAAAAAATTTAAAATAACAAATAAAAACTCTCTCCCAAAGTATTTTAAAATATTCAATTAGTATTACAAATTTAATTTAGTCTAATAATTTTATTAGTATTTAAATGAATAAAAAAGTGATAAATTGTCATTATAAAATAAAATTAAGATAAAATTATCAAATAAATAATATATAAATTAATTAAATAATTTTTTTTTAAAAAAAAAAAAAAACTTTCTTCCCAAACAGTTTAATGTATTCTTGAGTGAAGATGAAAGACCTTGAGTGGAACCGGAACCATTTCTTTATTCTGAGTTTAACTAAAATTCCCTTTTGCGAAGGAATTTTGTGTTGCTTTTCTTTTTCTCTTGACAAACTTAAGCATCAATTTGTCCAAAAAACTTTACAAGGAGTGTTTGGTTGGTGAATTTTTATAAAAAAAATTAAAATTTTTTGTAATATTGGACAAGGATTTGGTTTTAATATATAATTTGGTTCATGATGTTTGATATATATATATATATATATGTTTATCATGAGAGATGTTTGGGTTATAATTTAAAAAAAAATCGAATAACTCACAATTTTTATTTAAAAAGAAAAAAATAACATACCCTTATTCAAATTATTAACAAAAAAAAAAAATGAAAATTTGAAAGAAACACTTCATAATCCCATCATTCCAAATGAATTTAATGGGGAAGTAAGCTTAACCTTGGCTTTTGAGAAAATATTTTTAAAAAATGCGACACATTATTCAAAAACTCCAGCACCAAACTACAATAATCTAAAGAAAGAGAGAAAAATGTCTGCATTTGATTTATTTCAATTTATGAAAGCCTGGTTACAAATTATTTTCGAAAGCTATTTTACATATTTAATTTTCAAAACGTTCACCTTTTTAGAAGATAACAAAATATGTTTTTTAGAATTTTATGAAATAATTTTGGGACGATGAATACAAAATAAAATTTTGAAGATTTTTAATATTTTTTATCTTCTCAAAACATAGAAATTAAGAATTTTTTTAAAAAAAAGAAACTACAACTAAAGCTCCTTTTCCCCGTGTTAATAAGTAGGGGTGTTTGTGGTTCAGATTGATACTCAAATTCAAACAAAACCAAACTTTACGATTTGTAAGTTTTATAAACCAAACTAAACCACGATTTACGATGTGGTTTGGTTTCAAAACTACGGTTTGTGATTTACAAAATAAAATAAATTAAATTCACTATTTTTATAAAAAATTTTACCGAATTTTCCTAAATATTGTTTATATCCATCAACATGTTTAACTTAATAAATTCATTATTTATTAATTAATTATAGTGGTTATACATTTTATAATAAATATATTTATGCAATTTTACAGAATTTTACTATTACTAATAGAAATTATACTCTAAAAAAGAAAAATAATCAATTATTAAAATGAATATAAATATAAAAGATAATAAAAATAAGAAATATTTAGTCAAATAATAAAAATATAATATATATATAAAGATAGGATTTTTAATTTTGTATATATATATAAAAATTATATGGTTTGGTTTGGTTTGGTTTATACGATTTGTCTAAACATTAAATTCAAACCAAACTATATTGTACAATTTAGTTCGATTTATACAATCTAATCAGTTGGGTTCAATTCGTTGAACATCCTATTAATAAGGGCCTCTGAAAGCATCCTGGAATCAATAATCTTTATTGTTATAATAGCAGTGAGACTTTCACTATGGCACTTGTAACAGAAATTCCTTTTGCTCTGCCCCAAGGAGATAGAGCCTTCATCTGAAGAGATCGGGGAGATTTTTTTGCCAAGAACTCTGATATTGGTAGAATCTTGAATGGACTTTGAGCGATTGCGAGTGTATATTTTCTTTAAATCCAAAATGTTGAGGTTTTCTTGGACAGGCTAGTTGTTAGCTTATTTGAGTTTGAACTGGCCTAATATAAACATGCCAAAGGATTGGGCCTAAGGAAGATAAAGTTGGATCTGGTTTGGATTGGACTAAAACAAGTTAGTGGGTTTCGGGCTAGGCAGAGTAGAATGGGCTAGTTAAGAAAATTGGAGCAAGCCACCAGGGGTTTGGTCCCAATCTTTGGGCTAAGCCCATGCAGGCGCAGAAGGGCTAGGTTGAAGATTGGCTGTATCGGGCCATAGATTACCTAGGCCAGGGGAGCAAGTCAGATCAGGTAGGCTGGATCCGCAAGACCATGGCCAGTCCAACCGCACAGGGCTACACCTGACATGCGGGCCTAGGTTGGCCCGTTAGGCCGACCCAGGTGGACGAAACCTAGAAAGGCTCCCAAATGAATCGGGCAAAAGGAATCCGGGTCTGCTACTTGGGTCGACTATGCAGAAAGCTCCAAAAGCCATCAATGGCAGAAAATTGGCTTAGAGGATTGAAGAATATAAGGAAGAAGAATCCCAAACCAAATTTGCAATGATGAGTTGCGAGGATCTTCAGGGAAGATAAGCTCAGTGAATAAGGATCGGCCGGGATAGATTTTTGGAGATTCACAGTTCGCAAAAGGGGGATTTTTGCACAGAGCCAAAATTGAAGCCAGATTCATGCCAAATCGAGCTAGATTAGAGATTTAGATGAAGCCCTATCGGATAAAGGGTGTTATCTGAACAATTAGATTAGGATCGATCCGATTTGATCGAGATCTTTAAGTTCTATAAAAAAAGGCCACAGTTTGGCTGAAATGGGGGGGTTTGATCCAGAAAGGGAGATTAAGACAGAGAGAACAAAGGGATCTCCTTCAATTCAACCTAGAGAGAGAGAGAGAGATAGAGCTTAATTCCTTTGTAATTGGGTATGATTAACAAAGGTTGGGAGAAGTTTCCCGTAACTTGGTAGTGTGCGTGGGTTCTGATTTTTTTGACTCTCGGAGTTCTAATCTCCTTCCTTCTTCCTGTTTTGGCATCTTGAGTGTGCGAATTTGTTCGTGTTCGTGGTTGTGTTGATTTACAGAAACCAGGAAAACCAGTTGCAGATGCAGAGAGAAGCATCGGGAGGTAAAAGGCAACGTCTGTGAGAGACACGCGCGGACCAAAACAAGGACGATAGAAGCTCATGCACGAGAGCCATCAAGTCGCGAGTGAGGTGCGTGCCCAGCAGATCTAGACGTGCAGGAAAGAAGTTAGCACACGCGTGTGGCATGTGAGGTGCTAACCAGACACGCGGGTGTGAGGGGTCACATGTGGGTGAGCTCAAGGCGCGTGGGATAGGCTTCTAGGGGCGCGTGATGCACGTGCCATAGCCCGACAAGTTCCAAAATGCGACGTTTTGGTGAAAAATCGAAAAATAGACAAGACTTCATATATGTGGAAGAGAAATAAGCTGATCCCTAAGTTACACTACAAGAAAACAGCAGCCATTTAACAACAGAAAATTTCCATCGCTAAATTAATAAAATCCATTGCTAAATGTATTTAACAATGGAATTAAATCTATCGTAAAACGGCCACTACTTATTTAGCAACGTAACACATTCATACGTGGGTCTTTGTCGTGATGCAATCAATAGGAAGGCTTTTGCCATGCACTCTGTCCAATTCATGTGGATTTATGAGTTAACTTGCAGTGTTTTAGGCTTTCAATAAGTCAATGGAAAATATTGATCCCAATAAAATTGTTTTCATCAAACAAGAGTTACTTTGGGTATTATCACTGCACAAACAGGGATTGAACCAACCCCCACAATCCAATCGCCACCCACGCACCATCACGTACACTTCGCACCAACTTCACCCGACGAATCATGCCCCACGGACACAAGGCCTGCCAAACGCAAAGCATCACGGCAAAGTCAGCCGCACACCGATCCGCACGGCACGAACAACCAATCCAAGACTAAAAATCCCACCGAAACACCAGCATCGAAGCATCCGAAAAAGGCAGGAACAAAACCCAAGGGCCCGCGCGAGAGATGCCCTCGCCATGCTCAACATCACGACACTGAAGGACAAAATTTTTCAAATTATCCCACAAAGGCCCTCAACATCTATGCACCGTCACAAGGCTTGCGCAATCCCACGAACCCACGAGAATGCCCACAGACTTGGACCCCTGCATGCCCCCGTCGCTGCCCATGTCCGGACTTCAGCAATTCCACTTCAAGGACCCCTCCAGTAGGCAGGCATGTCGAAGCGTGCATGTGTCGTCCCCAACAAGCCCACAACATTTACCTTGCCTCTGCTCGGGTAGGGGGAGAGACCGCGGGCACGCCCCACCCCCTAGGTGGGAAGAACACAGGCCTCAGCGGGGTTCAAGCAATGCCATCCTCGCCATGCTCAGCATCATGATGCCGAAGGCCAACATTTTCGAATATCCCACACAGGCCCCCAGCATCACAGCGTTGTCACAAGGCTCAAACAGCCGACAAGAACCCACGAGGAGTCCCCTGCCCTTCTCGCTCAACCAGCCAAGCTGAGCATTGCCCAAGCAGATTGCAAGTCATGCATCACGGCCTTTGGCATAGCCACACCTTGACCAGACAATCCACGGGTTGCCCTAGTAGCCCACTTTTCCACCCATAAATACCGCTAGCGTTATGATGCCTTCGGCCTTAGATGAACAATCCACAAGCACACCTGTCATTGCCCACCTTGGCCCCCCATGCCCTCATTCGTTGCCCATGACCAGCCTTTGGCAACGCCACGTTAAGGGCCCATCCAATCAGCAGGTGCGCTGAAGTGTGCATGCGTCATCTCGAACAAGCCCCCGACATTGCATTGCCTCCCCTCGGGCATGGGAGCGACCGTAGGCACGCCCAACCCCTTAGAAAGAAGAACACGGGCCTCAGCGAGGTTCAAGCAAAGCCACCATCCTCGCCATGCTCAGCATCACGACGCCAAAGGCTAACACTTCCAAATTTCTCAAATAGGCCCTCAGCATCAATGCGTCGTCACAAGGCTCAAACGGCCCGCAAGAACCCACAAAGAGTCCCCTACCCTTCCCGCTTGACCGACCAAGCTGAGCATTGCCCAAGAAAATTGCAAGTCATGCATCACGACCTTTGGCATCGCCACACCTTGACTGGGCGATTCACGGGGTTGCCTAGTAGCCCGTTTTCTACCCACAAACGCCGCCAGAGTCATGATGCCCTCAGCCTTAGATGAACAACTCGTAAGCACGTGCCGTCACTGCCCACCTCGGCCCCTCCCATGCCCCCAGTCGCTGCCCATGACCGTCTTTCAGCAATGCCATGTCAAGGGCCCGTCAGATCAGCAAGCATGCTGAAGCACACGTGCGTCATCCCGAACAAGCCCTTGACATTGCATTGCCCCGGGCCGGGCATGGGTAGAGATCGTGGGCACGCCCAACCCCTCAAACAAGAAGAACATGGGCCTCAGCGGTTTCAAGCAAAGCCGCCATCCTCGCCATGCTCAACATTGCGACGCCGAAGGCCAACATTTCTGAATTATCCCCCACAGGCCCCCAACATCAATGCATTGTCACAAGGCTCAAACAGCCCATAAGAACCCACGTGCAGTCCCCTACCCTTCCCGCCCGACCGACTGAGCTAAGCATTGCCCAAGCAGATTGCGACACCGAAGGCCAACATTTCTGAATTATCCCCCACAGGCCCCCAGCATCAAGGCATTGTCACAAGGCTCAAACAGCCCACAAGAACCCACGTGCAGTCCCCTACCCTTCCAGCCCGACCGCTGAGCTAAGCATTGCCCAAGCAGATTGTAAGCCATGCATCACGGCCTTCGCATCACCACACACCCTGACCGGGTGATCCACGGGGTTGCCTTTGCAACCCGTCTCTCCACCCACAAACGCCACCAGCATTGTGATGCCTCCAACCTTGGATGATCAACCCACAAGCACAGCTATCACTACCTAACTCGGTACTCCCATGCCCCCGATTGCTGCCCATGACTGGCCTTCAGCAACACCACGTCGGGGTCCTGTCCAATCAGTAAGCATGCCAAAGCACACGTGCGTCATCTCGGACAAGCCCGTGACATCACCTTCACCTTCGACCAGGCACGGGGAGCAAATGGGAGCAAGCCTGGCCTAACACCCCCCAACTTGTAGCGGGCGCCCCACAAGCAGCCACAATGTGCCAACAAGCCATCCACATCTCAAGGTTGGCAACGTGACACCGTTGTCCCCATGCCAGCCGAGCTAACACAATTCCAAAGCCCACAAGTGCCGATAGCCTCAATGCTTCGCCACAACCACAACCCACGAGGCAGCCCATGCGCCACCCACCATGTTGCTCGCAACGTCGCCACATCACAAGCCAATCTGGTCAGCAATTGACGGAGAACGTCGTCTCGGACAAGCCCACATCGAGTGCCCAAGCCTTAGGCCAAGTAACGCCCATGAGGACCCCACGCCTCGAGTAGGCCGTGGGCGCCTTGCTCTGCTTGAAGGCAAGCATGGCACACCCAAGGCCACGCTCAGGGTTGCCCATGGCGGCCCGTGGCATTGGCTTGGCAAGACTTGAAAGAAGCCCACATCAAGTGCCTAAGCCATAGGCCAAGCAATGGCCATAGGGAGCCCGCGCCCCAGGCAAGCCGTTGGCGCCTTGCCATGCTTGGAGACAAACACGGCATGCCCACGACCATGCTCAGAGGTGCCCATGGCCACTCGTGGCATTGGCTTGGCGAGGCTCGGAAGATGCCCACATTGAGTGCCTAAGCCAACGGCTAAGCAATGGCCATGAGGAGACCACGCCCTAAATAGGCCGTGGGAGCCTTGCCATGCCTAAGGTCAAGCATAGCATGCCCACGACCATGCTTGGGGGTGCCCATGGCAACCCATGGCATTGGCTTGGCAAGGCCCGGAAGAAGCCCACATCGAGTGGCTAAGCCAACGGCCAAGCAATGGCCATGGGAAGCCCGCACCCCAAGCAGGCCCTGGACACCTTGCCATGCCTAAGGTTAGCACGGCATGCCCATGACCACGCCTAAAACTTCCCATGGCCACTTGTGGCATTGGCTTGGAGAGGCCTAGAGGAAGCCCACATCGAGTGCCAACCCATGGCCAAGCAATGGCCATGGGAAGCCCGCGGCCCAAGTAGGCCATGGGTGCCTTGCCATGCCTAAGGTCAAGCAAGGCATGCCCACAACCACACCTAGGACCGCCCATGGCCACCCGTGGCTTGGAGGAAGCCCACATCGAGTGCCCAGCCCATGGCCAAGTGATGCCCACGATCCCGAGAGCAAGCCCATGATAAAAAAAATTTACGGCCACCGGTCACCGCCGCCTATCACCGCTTGCTTGGCACCCCATGGCTAAAATTTTTTTTATTTTTTTTATTTTCTGAAAAGACATATGGAGTGGTAGATTACCCCCCCCCCCTAAACACTCTCGGGCATGGTGCTAAGAGGCTTTCGAGAAGCATTTGAAAATTTGGGAAAACACGAATAGGTGGGGGGAGGTGGGGGAAAACATGTTTGCATGGTTTCGGAACGAAGAAACAGGGAGGCTCGATGTCATTCCCCGACCAAGTCGAGACAGGGATAACTGTAGTGTTCATATATCTTGCATACATGCATTACACATGCCACATTAGTGTGCCAAGCTTGAAAATAAATATTCTTAGAAGTTGTATAGAAAAAAAAAAAGAGGAAAATAATAATAATAATAATAATAATAATAGACACCCTTACATGGTCACACAAATAATTAAGTTAGCATTTATTTGTTCAAGTTCACCTAGCATAGCAAATGAAAAAAAAAAAAAATCTGGAATTTTTAAATTTAAGTTTAGAAGCATCCAAAAAATTTGAGAATTTTCAAGGGATTGAGATAAGAATTTAGGCAGATAAATTTTAGTAATTGGGAATCTTTGAGGACATCTCAAATTGGAGAAATAAGAAGTTAATTAGTGTTGTATGATTAAATTTCTAAATCAAGAGGGGTATAGGTGCAAAAATTAAAGGATAAAGGGAGAAATTGAAAACAATAGACAAGTGAGGGCTTCTTTGCAAATACTCCTAAATATGCCTTATATCTTTAGACAACCCACTTGAAATTAAGTTGAACAACCCAGTCCAGCCGAGCAACTAGAGAGAGAATAGAAGAAAAAGGGTTTTGAGGAGCAAGGGAAAACCGTGAGAAGAGGATTGAAGGTAAGTGATTCTTTTGGAAATCTTTTAATTTCTTTGCATTTTCTTGCTTGATTAGGTTTTCATCATCTAGATTTTCCTTTTCATGGCTGGAGTTTTGAGTGGAGAACTGGAAATTTCGTGGGTTGCATGCTGTAGGAACTGAACATGATAGAGAAGAGATACAAGAAATTGTTGCTTGTTTTGAGGAGTTTTTGGAATGAAATCTGTATTGCTGTAAATTTTTCTGCAACTTAATGGTTTATTTGTGATCTAAACTGCTGTAAATGTTGTTAGGGATTAGGGAAGAAGAGGGGAGTAAAGTTGTAGTTAGAATGGAGGGAGTGTTTGGCAAAATAATGAGAAATGGAAGCTGGAATCTCAGCTGAAAGAAAACAGAGCATCTGCAGAAATTTCTGCAATGAGGCTTGCTTGGGCCGAAATTTATAGAAGATTTAATTAAGGAAAAACCAAGTTAGGAATGTGTATTAAGTGTATAATTGGCCACCTTAGGAAGGGGATTAGTGATTGACACCATTTGAATCAATTTACACTACTTGAGGAAGAGGAAATGAAAACAATACCTATGCTGTCAAACTGGAATTTTCCAGCAGTGATGTACTGGGTTGTCTTAGATTTTGAGGGTTGTTATGGGCTCTAAAACTTCATTTTCCTAAGTTGATTAAGTGTTGATTGAGTCATCTTAAGGAGGATTAAAAGAAAATTTCGAAAT
>CAJVSB020000449.1:0-48060 GCA_911865555.2 Thlaspi arvense | reverse complement strand
TTTTATGAGCATATCATCACAATTAACTCAAGTTAAGAAAATCAAATCTGTATGAGAAGATTATGTTTGCACAGTGTTCATCGATCAGGATACTAGTCTATATATCTGAAGAAATCGGAAAGCACAGGAATTTTGAAATCATAAGAATTATGGTGCATATATCATATGTGTGTCTCTAATCAGTGTGCACAACCGATAATAGTGCATCTAAGGGCAGTAAAATATAAAAAACATAAAATCCATAAAACCTGTCAGGCGCTACTGCACTGTGTAATCTATACTGAGAGCTGCCGCCATTCCCTCAGCTAGACTGACACAGTTTGTGGCTTCTATAATACTCTGGAATCCTCTACGAGATTCAAATACTATGCTCTGTCATATACTATGTCATATACTGTGATGTCTGTAGAACTACCACCTGTCTCGGGTGGTTGCCCAACATTTAACTCTGGTGCCAAAGCACAAAACATCAGAAAACTTATGAATATCATCAAATCCATCATATGGTTGAAATCAGAACATAACTAACGTGTTTCCATTTTTATATATCAACACAAAACATTTTTGAAAGTAGATTTTATTTATTAAAAGAAAACATATTTGAAAAAAACTAAGATTAGGAAATGCCACTCACCTGATTTGCCGTCTATTATTGTGTCCTACCAAGATCAGTCTTGTTGATGTTACTGCTTGACTAATATGTCTCTCCTAAAATAGAACCATGTGTATGATCAATAGCAGGCCCTAAACGTGAATGAATGGATGACTAAATGGATGCATGTGTTAAAGGATACTATAATTAAGTCATTCTTCATGCCCCCCCCCCACTTCAAGTTGTCGTACCTCACGTGTACATGGTTGAAAATTATAAAAATATTAATATATAATAGTTATCTACTTAAGTATGTTGCAATCTGCTCATGTTCAAGAAAGGAGCTATAATTATTTTAATATGAAAATAATCTCCAAATAGGTAGGTCTAGCACTAGGTTAAGTTTTGGAAATCTTATGCCAATTTCTTAAACTAGCTTAATTCTAGTTTCATTAAGGAAATTTAATCACTACTCGAGCTTTGAATTAAACATGATTTGGATACATTCTAATCTCCTCAAAGGTTCATCCAACGCCTCCCTCTTAATCCTTTACTCTGCTGAAAACTCGTACACTTAATTTATTCTTACTTTAACCTATTTTCTAGCAATAACCTACCTTTTCTTTATTCATCCCTCTCCTCTTTGTGTTTCGCTTTTCCCGTCTTCTTATTTCATTTGCAGCTCTTTTCTTCTCCATTTTTTATAGCTCCTGAGGTGATTTAACTCCTCCTTGACACTCTCTAATTCCTGCAGAAAATTTACAACATATTCTCAAGAACTCTTAGGTTTGCAACTAATCTAATTTCTTTCTAATCACCCAAACCAACCTAGCTTTCCTTCCCCTTTGTTTTTTCTCCCTTATGTGGAATCCTTCATTTCCTAAACCAGAGTTCCAAAGCATAAACTGGCAACAAGCTCACAACTAAACATGAATTGAACAAAACTCCCCCAAACTCTAGCTAATTTTATGTTTTTCCTTAACCTTGAGGGTTCGGTCCTTCCTCCCTCTCAAACTGCTGATTTTCTATTTGGAAACTACTTATAAAACAGAAATTAACTTGCTGAAATTGAAACAAAGACACTGCAGAAACAAAGCTGGAAAAAAAATTGAAGAAAAATTCACCTATTTCTTGCCAAAATCCAAACCTAAGTCCAGATTTCCATGTCTTCTCCTTCTTCTAATCTTATTTCCTCCTCTGCCTTCTCCCCTGTTTCCTTGACAATTTATCAGCTTCAAATTTACACCAAATTCAACATTTCAACCCGTAGAAGCATTAAAATATTCAAGCAGCAATTTGGGTGGTTTCCATTCAGATTTATCAATTAATATATATATAATATATTATGCATTAGAAAATTTCAGCAACCCTTTTCGCCAAAAAAAAATAAAAAAACAAATAAATAAAATAAATTATAAAACATGAAGATGAGAATATACGTTGTTATCTAGTTTAATCTCTAGAAAAAAAAAAGAAGATAAATTAATTTCCTTTTCTTAGCATTGGTTTCCTCCGTTCTCTCTTTCCCCCCTTTTTCTTATTTTCTTTTCCCTTCATGTAGGTAGCCTCCTCCCCGGAAGAAGACTAACTTGATTAATTAACATGGTGAGAATTTGAATTTGATGCATGCTCCAGTTTAAAGTCAAGTCAAACAGCCACCTATTAACTATAGCATTTAATGAATTTGCTTACCTTCTTTTATGCCCTGATTTCCCTTTTTTCTTCTTATTTTTCTTTGCTTCTTTCCCTCCTTTCTTCTCTTGCTTTCTTGCTTTTTTCTTCATTTTCTTTTCCTGCTGCCTCATGCAGCATCCAGAATGATCCAGGGAATTTATATAATCCCATTAAGTCGGCAAACCAAGGGGTGCACTATCCCCTCGGTGAATTTACCCATTTGCCCCTTTTTATAATTTTTGATTCCTTTTTTGTCCCTTGCTTCCTAAATTACCATTTGTCCCCTAGAAAATTTTGAAAATCCCCTCCTTGTCCTCTTAGTTAAGAATCTAATTTCTTTTAAACTAGATTAAGAATTCTTGCCCCTTCTAATTTCTACTGAGGGCCTTTCTTAATGTTTTTTTGTCTCTCTCTCTCTCTCTTCCTTTTCTCTTTTTCTTCTTTTTTTTTCTTTCTCTCTTTTTTTATTTTTCTTTCCTATCCTATGCCTCTCTTAAGGTCATTTGAATATGCAGAGTTTTAGTTTCTCTTTTAAGGTTGTCAACAAGAAAAATAAAATAAAATAAAATTATTTTTCCTAAGTTTTGATTTATATGACTTCTAATGCCTACAAGTAATTATGCAAATGTATAAAAGTGTATGAATAATATCGTATAATTCAAACTTGGTTTGGGATTTACAATTCTAATTCTTTAAAAAAAATTTTGTCCTCAAAATTCAATTATCTAAAAGCTCCTTTATTTCTGGCAGTTTCTATTTTAATTCATTATGTCAATAATAATACACCTACAAGGTTGGGGGACTCAAAACTCTTTTAAACCAAATGCCACCACCTTAAATAGATATCATATGTCTCATTGCAATCCACGTATAAAAATTATTATATCCTTAGATGTTATTGCTGTAACTCTATAATTACCATAGAATCTATTAATATCTCGCCGCTGACCAACTTAATCTTTAGAAAACTTCCCACCTCTTATCTCATCTTCACCTTAAGTAGTGAAACCATGAAGTTTTCTCATCCTCCTAAGAATTTCCCTAAATAAATTTGGTAATATCAAGAACCATTTGCAAAGCTCTAAATGCTTTTAAAATTTTCCAACTCAAATCTGTCCAGCTGTTATATAAAGCGCCCATAACTTGTTACCATTGTGCAGCAAAATGTCTAATTCACATAATCCTACAGCAATCTCAACCCAAGTAAATGAATCATCAACCAATTTGATTTCTAAGAAACTTCCAATCATTTGATCTTAAATTCTCCTAACTAGTTTAATCATGAAATTTTCTTTTAAACTAGATTAAGAATTCTTGCCCTTTTCTAATTCTACTTAGGGTCTTTCTTAATGTTTTTTGTCTCTCTCTCTCTCTCCTCTCCCTCTCTCTCTCTCTCTCTCTCTTCCTTTTCTCTTTTACTTTCTTTTTTTTCTTTCTCTTTTTTTTTCCTATCCTATGCCTCGCTTAAGGTCCTTTGAAGCTTCAGAGTTTTAATTTCTCTTTTAAGGTTGTTAACAAGAAAAATAAAAATAAAAAAAATAAAATTATTTTTCCTAAGTTTTGATTTATATGACTTCTAATGCCTACAAGTAATGATGCAAATGTATAAAAGTGTATGAATAATATCTTATAATTCAAACTTGGTTTGGGATGTTACATATATGTATGTGTATGTATAATATATTTGTATACACACACATACATGAACATATATACATATATATATAAGTGTGTGTGTTATTCACGTATTTGTGTGTGTATACAAATATATATATATATATATATCCTTATAAATATAAAGATATATATTGCGTGTACATGCACACATACATATGGACATATATATTATAATGTGCATAAATATGTAAATACATACATTTACATATTTATGTATGTATATATACATGTTGTGTATATGTATGTATATGTATCTATATATTTATATACAATATAAATATATATACATATATATATATTTTATATTTGTATGAGTAGATAAAATTTATATGTACATATATGTATGTATGTATGTGTGTGTGTGTATATACACATATAAGTATATATGTGTATATATAGATAAATATAAATATATATTTATATAATATGTGTATGATTGTGTGTGTGTGTGTGTGTGTGTGTGTATTAATACTTTTTATGAAGGAGAAATATTTTCAAAATTTTAGTTTTTGGTTTTTAGACCTAATTAAACTATAATTTTGAATTTTTTTGAATCAAATGAAACTAAATTTAAAAAAACCAAACTAAATTTTAAATTTAATTAGGTTTAATTTGATGATAAATTGGTTTGGTTTTGCACACCCCTAACATTCATGCAAATATTTGAAGTATTTAAAAATTTCACAAAGAGAATTCAGTAAACCCACTTCAATCCCCTATTTCATCAGCTCAACAATGACCAGACATCTCCCTCTTACATCCTGTTTATCGATCTCTTCATTACTGTTTCGATCATCTTGAACCAGTCATCTATATTTTTAGTACTTTCTTTTTGATCATTTTGAACTGGTTCATCTGCATTCTCATGAATATTTTTGATCATTCATAGATAATATTTGCATTTTTTTATGTTTTCAATTTTCTTTATATTTACCTTGCATAAAATAGTTACAACTTTGAAACTACTAGTGTCACGCCCCACCCTTACTAACCTGGTAAGACATGACAGTTGGGTAGCAGCTGACGTACCACTATGTCCCCAACACAGTAGCACATCGGCCACTGTAACCCTACTTTGATCCCTTATCATTTAACTATTTTTCTTATCTATTTGGCATACTTTTACAACTGTTTAAAAATAGTATACATGTTCACCTTAGAATAATTTAGCTGTACTGGCCCAACCTCCACTACGTATGATGCAGTACTACTGTCCAGGCTAATTCCTGTATGGAAAAAATAGGGAATGAGACATTTGTCCCAGTGAAATGGCATGTTGCCTAATCTTAGTGAAAACAGTCAGGTTTTTATTATACCATAGCCAAAACATAACATTTTCACAAAAATTTGACATAATAGACATAATATATGAATTTTGCTCAAGGAAATCAAGTCCTTGTAACAACAGATGGTAAAATAAACCAATATAACTGGAAATACTGAAGGTCTGGAAATTCATAAGAAAGCTCAAATCAGAAAAATCACATCTATGCCAGAAAATCATGTATCTGGAAATCAGGAGAATCGTATATGTCTCTGGAAATCATGTCTGCATAATCATCAAATCAAGTTATCGATTCATGTATCTTTAGGAAATCAAAGAAGTACAGGGAATCTAAAATCATAAGAATCATGATGCATACATCATGTGTGTGGTCTGATCAGTGTGCGCACAACCGACAATATCATGTGCTCTGAGGACAGTAAAATCAAGAAAATCGTAAAATCGAGAAAACATGCAAGGCGCTACTATACTGTGTAAGCTGTACCGTGGGCCGCCGTCATCCCCTGGTCAAACCAACACAATCTATGGCGTTTGAGACCCACACTAGGTCCAAGTCACATTTCATGTCATATACTACTATATGTGTAAGACTGCCACCTGCCCCAAATAGCTGCTCGGCATTTAACTCTAGTGCCAAAGTACAAAATAATATAAAATAATCGTAAAAGCATCATAAACATCAAAACGGTAATAGAATTGAAGTCAGAACATAGCTGACTGTTTCTTGTTTTTGGTTATCAACATACCAGTTATTTAATAAAATATACTTTTATTTGCTAGAAACACATTTCAAAAAATAGCTAAGATTAGAGAGATGTCACTCACAATTTGGTTTGGTAAGCTATGTTTGTGGTTCTGGTGTCGGAGATTCTGTAACTGGTGCGATGTTGTCTTCTTGTCCTATATGTTAAGCATATGCATATATATAAGCAATATTGTTCAAGTGTAAAATGGAAATGTAATGCATAATTATAATTTAACTAGCCTAGATTTTCTCCTTTTATTTTCCTTGAGTTTTATGGTCTCTTGTTCTTCTCCATTCCTGTCTTTAATGTGCTCTCATCTTAATTTTAATTTAATTAATTCTCTTTCTTTTTTTTTTCTAAAACCATTTCATGATCTACAACTCATTTTTCAAAATACTTTGTTTGCTGGAAATTTCCAGCTTTTACTTAGATGGCATAATTATTTATTTTGGCAAATTTAATTTTTTTTTCTTCTTATCCAATCTGTATCCCTTCTTAAATTCTTTCTGACTATCTAATTACTTAATATTGTGCTCTTATGGAGGCCATTTACTTCTCCCACACAACTCCCTCAAGCTGTGGTTCCCTGTAGAAAATTCCAGCTTCCATCCCATGATTTTTCAATTAAGTTTGGGTTACATAGTTGCAATTGAGCTATAATTTGACACTTTTTAACCCTATTCCTAAGTTGGCTTAATATACTTCCTAACTTATTTGTAAAACCTTAATTTAGATCCATTTTAAGCTCCTAAGGTGCTCAGCCAACATGCATCCTCTACAGGAAAATTATGCAGAAAAATGTCTGCAGCTTATCCCTTTTCTTGATTCCCATTCTAATGTAATTTTCTTCATTTTTTTTGAACCAACTTCATCTCTCCTTTATTTCAAATTCATTCCTCCTATTTTTTTCCCTGTTCTTACTCTGTTTCCAGCCTCTCTACTTCACTATATTTCAATATTCATAACATAAAAGCATCCAATTTTCATGTTGCAGTATTTTGTATTTTTTTTCTCTAAAAATTTTCAAGAATACATGAGTTTTATAATTTCTTCTATAGGGCTCACCCCACCCTTAATTCCATAATTAAGTCTCCTTCAAGTCTTCATACCACCCGTAGGCCTACTTTTAATTTCCAAGAAAACTCTTCCTTAATAAATTTTCAGGAAGTATTCAAAGTTTAATAAGTTTAAATTCCTCCTTGAAGTTTCGGCCACCCAGATTTTCAACTATTAAATTTGTTGAACTAGGAAGTATGAATGAGGAGTGTAGAAGAATAATAGGACTCTCAGTTAGTCTTCCAAGAATTCCTACAAAAGAAATTGCATAAGGCATGAATCACTTACCTTAATTCCACTCTCTCTCCCCCCTTTCTCCATTTCCCTTCTTTCGTCCTTTGTTCTCCATTTTTTTTTTTTTTTTTTATTATCACTGGAAGCATCTATTGAGGGATTACATAGCATATACATGCTGTAAGTCTGGCAACTTAGCCGACCTACCTTTACAATATTTACAATTCAATCACCTAACTTAGGCTTAATTATTTTTAGGTCCTTTAATTCCTTAAATTTCTAAAATTAACTCCCTTAGCTCTAGAAGATTTGGGAAGTCTGTTTTCAATCCTCATTAACGTGATCCTCAAATAAAAATAAATACATTTATATACATATATTTTTATTAATATTAACCCTATTTCACTAAACACCAATAAGCCTCTAATTATATTTTTAATTCTTTTTCCAAATTCTTGTCTCTTTTCCTAACTTAATTCCCAAAATCTCTCCTAAACCTTCCTAATCCTCTCGCATATAAGCCTTAATTGAAATTAATTAATTTATTTATTTATTTTGGAGCTTATCCGAAAGTTGCAGGAGATATTGTTTGGAAAGGTCAACAATGCATTAATTGTGGTAGACACTCACTCTCCTCTCATTGGTTCTCTCCTTAACTTTCTTAAAATTATTGTTTTACCATTGATTGTTTTCTCCACTTTTTGTAAGCTTATATATACACGTGGTGCTTGCTTCTCTTCTTTTATTATTTATTTTTTTTTCTTTTTTTTTCTTCTTTTTTTTTTTCCAATTCCATTCCTAACCTTTTTCTTAATAATTACCCTCATATCCCTTGACTCAAAATTTGACTTTTTTTTTTGTCCTAGGAGAATTTAGAAAATTCCCTTCTAAAGCCCACCAATGTAAGCCTGATTAAATAAAATAAATGCCATTATTTATAAGCCTTAAATTTACTTAATTATTTTTCATAACTTTGATCTACATTTTTAACTCATTTATTACTTCTCTTATTTTATTTTTAATTTAGTTCAAATTCTCCTTTCTATGCATGGGATGCAGTGCATATGAAATGATTAGATATATTAATTTTAGTTTGGAATGTTACAACTAGAATGTCATCAAAATTTAAAATTTATTTGAAAATAAAAACATTTATTAGAATGACATAGTTCATATGAAGAGAAGTGCAATAGCATCTAGATGAAGCTCATGTGTCCTGTTTTGTCCATCAAACTAAAATCTCCAACTAAGGCTTAAAAGAAAAATATAAAAACCAAAAAAAATAGGGGAAAAAGAAAACCATCTTGCATCAAGTTCCTACTTTATATCTACTGCAATTCCAACTGAATCAATCTGTTCATGCATCTAATTACAGCAGTTCAGTCAATGAAAAACTACAAAAAAATAAAAAAGAATTTATGAAAATATGTTGCAGATGCAAATTCAAATTCACCCTAGATATCCTCTTGTTTGCCATTTGGATCTTCTGGAACCCATTCATCCACATGACCGCCAATGCGTGGTTCTTCTTGAGCAGGTTCAATTATGTTTCAACTGCGGTTCTAACAGTCTTGACTCCGTTCATTCATATTACACGAGTAATTTTGAAACGACGGATGAATATACGACCAGTACTGATTTCTACACCAAACCAAGATAAAACTCCTATATATAGAAAAGATTGACTAGAATCAAATGTAATATATCTTAAATTTATGTGTGTTTATTTGCAAATACATAGCATCAGTCGCAGCAAGTATACATTTATTTACAAGTATAGAACAATTACTCATTCTGTATAACACTGATGGCGGGATTCACCAGAATCTAAACAAGGTTGGCATTTCCATTTTTATTGTTAGAACTTACAACATAATATAAATGGAAATAATGTTGTTAAACTGATTTTAGGAATTATTAGTAACTAAAATTGCTTACATATTTCCAACCCAAAGGATGTCTGCAGTCAGAGTTGCCGCACTTGAAATCCGCAACTATGTTTCCTAGGACCTGCCAGTAATTTTCAGGGCCGTCTATTATCACATTCGTGCTGCAAATTCAACCGGTTCAAGGCATATTATGCAGAAGAAGATGGAAAGATAATTAGAAAAAATAGGTTTTTCTTTTTTTTTTTCTTTTTAATAAAAAGAAAAGTCAATTATATGAACTTGTGTGCTCTCTAGCATTGGCTTGATTTATGATCATGACTTACACATCTCTAAAGCAGGCGGTTCCCAACCTCGATAACTGTGATAACAAATTAATAAGTTAAATTAATTTATAAAGATATAAGTTGTTATATATTTATATTTATATATAAATATAAATCAGGAACAAGGTTAGTTAATCGATGTTGTTTAAATTTTTAAAAAGTAGAATGATTTTGTTATTAAAATTAAACGCAAAAATCTGAGAAATATTTTTTTATAATGTAACTCTGAGGAAATTAATAAATCACGTAATAAACTAGAAGTAATAAACTAATATTTTACGATCCATGTAACTTTTAGAATGGACTGTCCAGACATAAAAAAGATTTGAATGAACTAGAGTTTGTTTAATTTTCAATTAATGACTTTTTTTTTTTGAAGTAAGTAGCAATTTCATTTATAAAAAAAAATTATGATATAGGAAATTAAGACACCCAAAACGCAATAAAACAGAAGCCGAAACCACATACAAAAGATCATTTTGGGGCCCCGCGGGGGGGGGTGTTGTTTGGAATTACCACGAATATGAAGTCTGGCTGTTGGGCGAGGTGGGTTCTGCATCGGCAGCAAACATAGATTCTTGTATCCGAACTTAGATCGAATTGATTCATACTAGAATTAATTCTTCTAAATGAATCTGCTGAAAGTAGCTCAAACTGGGTTTCCTGAAGTGAAGTCGAAGTGGATATAGTTCACTAATTGGCTATACGAGGAGCCAACTCTACAATTATAAGTGCTAAGATGACAGTTAGATTGCTGTAGAAGCAGTGACTCCACTCGACGTTTTTTATTTATGTTTATGTTTTATTTTTTTCGTTTCTCTTCTCTGTAATTTTTATTTTTATTTTTATTTTATTATTTTGAGTGTTACTTCTATTCTCAACTTAGAATTAATCATAATAAGACTCTATCGAGCAGCTATTGCATATTAAATAATTAAGGAATAATAGAATCATAAATCAGACGTTCAAGTCTTTTGTGCGAAAATACACTTGATATTTTACTTTCGTTATAGTTTAAATCTAAAATTATCCAATTTGATTTCAGTGTCCTGAAATTATAAGTAACAGAAATTCTTATTTTTCCATAAATTTGCATACGGCTGAGTAGATAACAAATATTATTAAGTTGATTGAATAAGTGGTGCAATCTCCGTAAGAGGACACAAAAAGGCAAATCATTGACCTAGAAAGCTCCGTCGTTGAATTTTTTATCTCAACTCCTACTCCTTAACAGAGGCATCAGCTTTGTGTAACAAACTTAGGGCCATTTATAATTTTCTAAAGATACAAATAATTGACTATACAGATTCTCAAGAATAAGAACGTGATCTAAACTCAATCAAATGCATGTTAGAAAAAATTGAATTCAATTAATCAATTAAAAGTCAAATAATCCTTAGACAATTAGCTTTAGAAAACCCTAATTCAAAACTTAAGATGGTCACTGCAAACCAAAATTTTCTTACACCGATTGATTCCCAAACTGTTGGATATCGCCCACACTTACCCTAGGGTGGGTGGAATTTATTTTAAGATTATGAACTCTTGTTATAAGAAAAATCTCCAATTTCTTGAAATAATCTCCAATACTATCAAGAAACTTTCATGAATTTTCTCAATGATTTTGGATGAGCCTCGAATGAGTTGGAGGAGATGTCAGACTTCACTTTTATAATTTAAGATATCTTAAAAGATGTAGGAGTCTTTAGAGAGCATGAAAATTTAGAAAATCATAGAAAATCACTACAAAATTGATCATGGTACACTATAACGTGCTTAAGCACAATGTAGCACGCTCGGACAACCCTTAGCTTACTAGTTTTACAATAGCGCTATAACAAGTACTACGATAATTTTTTTTCTTTTTTTACAAAGTCTATTCTTATTTAATCTCTCAAATGAGTACTTACCAACTCTATATCTCTCAAAAATGCTCCCACAACTACGACCCTTTGCTCTACCTCGTTCACTATCACATAACACCTCATCACTTTCCTGAACGCCTTGAAACTGCCCTTTTGGTGTTAAATTAGCATTGCCCAAACTTAGAGATGATTAGCCTACCCCATTCCTAATCTTTGGAATCCTCTAGGGACTAAGATTGAAGGGACTAAGATTGAAGGCTTTTATTCTATATTTATATATTAAAATAAAAGGTTAATATATAAATATAAAATAAAAGGTTAAAATATAAATATAAAAAAAAAGCTTAATATATAAATATAGAATAAAAGCTTAACAACTGGGTAGAGAACCTTCTTGCCCAAGCAATAAAAGCTTAGTATATAAATATAAAATAAAACTAGGAACCAAAAACAATAAAAGAAAAAAAGAAAAAAAATGGAGTTGCGCCGTACAGAAACTTCCATAGCCGTCATCTTGAAAGTTAGTTAGCCAACCGGTGGGAATTAGCTAAAGCCTCTCTCTACCACATATATAAAGAGGATCTCCATTTCATTAGATTCACAATTCGTAAAGAACTGAAAGCTTCAACTGTTTGGAAGAGTTTCGATCGTAGTCAAAATAACTACTGAAGTGCTTTCTCTCTGTGTTAGTTCTGGAAGTTGGGTGAAGAGCACAAGACCACGTACGTCGTTTCTTCCTTCACTTTCTCATTCCTTTTTCACATTCTTTGAATTATTGCCCTAAAGAAGAATTACGTTACACGGCACCTTCTCTCGAGCAGAATATACACACATATATATTAAGCTTTTATTGCTTGGGCATGAAGGTTCTCTACCCAGTTGTTGTTGTTTCTTTTTTTTTTTTTCTTCTTCTTCTATTTTTTTAATTCACCGTGAATAAGCCCATCTCCAACATCAAGATTTGATTCCCTCTATCTTTCTCTCGGATCAACCATTGAATTCAGGATTATTCTAATTTTCTTGCTTAATAAGTTTCGTTTCTTGTCCAGCACAGTTCAAGTTTAGAGTTGTCTGGAATTTTTATTTTCAAAATTAAGGTGTTTGGAATTAAAAACAATTTAAAAAGTAATAAGAAAATTGGGTTTTTTATGATCTTTTACCAAAGTTCAAAAAAATCGATCCTTGTGCTTTTCACAGTTCAGTTTTGTTTTACGATAAAATTTCAGATTGGTCAAGAAATCAAAGACTGATTTCTTCTATTTAATGAAAAATCCTACTGATATTGATTTGATAATTTATTGTTGCAGGCACAAGAAACAGAAACCGCCCTTTTCAAAAACGTGTAAGCTCATAACACCAATCAACTTTGCGTAATTCAATTACCCCTTTTCTTATTATTATTAAAAAATAGATATTCAATTTTTTCATGTCATGTCATGTGCTTCAGCCCCGCCTTCGATCTTAGTCTCTGGGATTCCAAAGATTAGGAATGGAGTAGGCTAATCATCTCCTAAGTTTGGGCAATGCTAATTTAACACCAAAAGGGCAGTTTCAAGGCGTTCAGGGAAGTGATGAGGTGTTATGTGATAGTGAACGAGGCAGAGCAAAGGGTCATTGTTGAGGGAGCATTCTGGAGAGATGCAAAGTTAGTGAGTAACCGTTTAAGAGTTCAAATGAGATTGGACTTTGTAAAAAAAGAAAAAAAAATTACCATAGTCCTTGTTACAGTGCTATTGCAACTTGCTATACCAGCGAGCTAAGGTTGTCCGAGTGTGCTATATTGTGCTTGAGCACACCATAGTGTACCATGATCAATTTTATAGTGATTTTTCATGATTTTTGAAATTTTCATGCTCTCCAAAGCACTCCTACAACTTTTAAGACATTAAATTATAAAAATAAAATTTGACATCTCCTCCAACTCATTCGAGACTCGTCCAAAATTATTGAGAGAATTCATGAAAGTTTCTTGATAGTATTAGAGATTACTTCAACAAATTGAAGATTTGGCTTGTGACAAGAGTTCATCATCTTAAAACAAATTCTACCCACCCTAGGGTAAGTGTGGGTGATATCCAACAGTTTCGAAATCAATTGGTGCAAGAAAAATTTAGTTTGCAATGACTATGTTAGGTTTTGAATTAGGGTTTTTTAAAACTAATTGTCTAAGTATTATTTGACTTTTAATTAATTAATTGAATTCAATTTTTTCTTATATCCATTTGATTGAGTTTAGATCACATTCTTATTCTTGAGAATCTGTGCAGTCAATTATTTGTGCTCTTGGAAAATTATAAATCACTCCAAGTTTGTCAGACAAAGCTGATGTTTCTGTTAGGGAGTAGGACTTGAGATAAAAAAATTGAACAATGGAGCTTTCTAGGTCAATGGTTTGCCTTACTGGGTCCACTTATGGAGATTGCACCACTTATTCAATCAATTTAATGATATTTGTTATCTACTCAATTGTATGGAAATTTATGGAAAATAAGAATTTCTATTACTTATATTTTGAAGACATTGAAATCGAATTAGATAATTTTAGATTTAAACTATAACGAAGGTAAAATATCAAGTGTATTTTCGCACAAAAGTCTTAAACGTCTGATTTATGATTCTATTATTCCTTAATTATTTAATATGCAATGGCTGCCCGATAGAGTCTTATTATGATTCTAAGTTGAGAATAGAAGTAACACTCAAAACAATAAAATAAAAATAAAAATTAGAGAGAAGAGAAACGAAAAAAAACAAAACATCAACATAAATAAAAAACGTCAAGTGGAGTCACTGCTTCTACAACAATCTAACTGTCATCTTAGCACTTATAATTGTAGAGTTGGCTCCTCGTACAGCCAATTAGTGAACTATATCCACTTCGACTTCACTTCAGGAAACCCAGTTTGAGCTACTTTCAGCAGATTCATTTAGAAGGATTAATTCCAGTATGAATCAATTCGATCTAAGTTCGGATACAAGAATCTATGTTTGCTGCCGATGCAGAACCCACCTCGCCCAACAGCAAGACTTCATATTCGCGGTAATTCCACATGCCCCCCACCCCCCCCCCCCCCCCCCCAAAAAAAAAAAAAAAAAAAAATTGATCTTTTCATGTGGTTTCAGCTTCTATTTTGTTGTGTTTTGGGTGTCTTAATTTCTTATATCATAAATTTTTTTATAAATGAAATTGCTACTTACTTCAAAAAAAAAAGTCATTAATTGAAAATTAAACAAACTCTGGTTAATTCAAACCTTTTTTATTTCTGGACAGTCCATACTAAAAGTTACATGGATCGTAAAATAGTAGTTTATTACTTCTAGTTTATTACATGATTTATTACTTTCCTCAGAGAGTTACATTATAAAAAAATATTTCTCAGATTTTTACGTTTAATTTTAATAACAAAATCATTCTACTTTTTTAAATTTTAAACAACATCGATTAACAAACCTTGTTCCTGATTTATATTTATATATAAATATAAATATATAACAATCTATATATTTATATATTAATTTAACTTATTAATTTGTTATTGCAGTTATCGAGGTTGGGAACCGCCTGCTTCAGAGATGTGTAAGTCATGATCATAAATCAAGTCAATGCTAGAGAGCACACAAGTTCATATAATTGACTTTTCTTTTTATTAAAAAGAAAAAGAAAAGAAAAACCTATTTTTTCTAATTATCTTTTCATCTTCTTCTGCATAATATGCCTTGAACCGGTGAATTTGTAGCACGAATGTGATAATAGACAGCCCTGAAAAGTACCGGCAGGTCTTGGGAAACATAGTTGCAAATTTCAAGTGCGGCAACTCTGACTGCGGACATCCTTTGGGTTGGAAATATGTAAGCAATTTTAGTTACTAATAATTCCTAAAATAAGTTTAACAGCATTATTTCCATTTATATTATGTTGTATGTTCTAACAATAAATATGGAAATACCAACCTTGTTTAGATTCGGGTGAATCCGCCACCAGTGTTATACAAAATGGGGTAATTGTTCTATACTTGTAAGTAAATGTATACTTGCTGTGACTAATGCTATGTATTTACAAATAAATGCACATAAATTCAAGGCATATTACACTTGATTCCAGTCAATCTTTTCTGTATATAGGAGTTCTATCTTGGTATGGTGTAGAAACCAGTACCGGCCGTATATCCGTCTATCGCTTCAAAATTACCTGCGTAATAGGAATGAACGTAGTCAAGACCATCAGAGCCACAATTGAAGCATAATTGAACTTGTCCAAGAAGATCCACGCATTAGCGGTCATGTGGATTAATGGGTTCGAGAAGATCCAAATGGCAAACAAGAGGATGTTTAGGGTGAATTTGAATTTGCATCTGCAACATATTTTCAAAATTTCTTTTTTATTTTTTGTAGTTTCTCATTGATTGAACTGTTGTAATTAGATGCATGAACGGATTGATTCAGTTGGAACTACAGTAGATATATAGTACAAACTTGATGCAAGATGGTTTTCTTTTTTCCTTTTTTTTTGGTTTTTATATTTTTCTTTTATGCCTAAGTTGGAGGTTTTTAGTTTGATGGACAAAATAGGACACACAAGCTTCGTCAAGATGCTATCGCACTTCTCTTCATATGAACAATGTCATTCTAATAAATGTTTTTTTTTTTCAAATAAATTGTAAATTTTGATGACATTCTAGTAGCTTCAAAGTTGTAATTATTTTATGCAAGGTAAATATAAAGAAAATTGAAAACATAAAGCAATGCAAATATTATCTATTAATGATTAAAAATATCCATGAGAATGCAGATGAACCAGGTCAAAATGATCAAAAAGAAAGCACTAAAAATACAAATGATTGGTTCAAGATAATCGAAACAGTAACGAAGAGACCAATAAAAAGGATGTAAGAGGAAGATGTCTGGTCAACGTTGTCCTAATGAAATAGGGATTGAAGTGGGTTTATCCGAATTCTCTTTGTGAAGTTCTTAAGTACTTCAAATATTTACGTGAATGCTAGGGGTGTGTAAAATCAAAACAATTAATCAAATTAAATCAAATCAAAATTTAAAATTTGGTTTGGTCCTTTTAAATTTAGTTTGGTTTGATTTAAAAAATAATTTAAATATTTAGTTTAATTTGGTATAAAATAAAAACCAAACTATTTTAAGCTAAAAACTAAAATTTTGAAAATATTTATCCTTTATAAAAAATATTATTATACACACGCACACATACACATATTTATATAAATATATATTTATATGCATATATATGTGTGTGTGTGTGTGTGTGTGTGTGTGTACACACACCCATATATGTATATATAAATTTTATCTACTCAAACAAATATAAATATATATACATATATATATTTTTATGGTATATAAATATATGGATACATATACATACATACACACATATGTATATATACATACATAAATATATAAATATATGTATTTACATATTTATGTATATATGTATATGTCCATATCTATGTGTATGTGTACACACACATATATTTTTATATTTATATTAATATATATATATATGTATATACACACACATATACATGAATATATGCATATATATGTTATGTGTGTGTGTGTATACAAATACACACACACACACACACACACTTACATATACAGGGGTGTTCAGTATGACTGATTACGTGTGAGAAAATAATTTTATCAAACCATTACACGCATTCGGATAGTGTGTAACGGAACGAGATACAGATATGTATCTGTGGCAAGCAAATATAGTATCATGCAGTTTCGGAGGGATAAAAATTTATCCCCCCTGATAAGCTTCACTTTTGACAGCAATACCCCGAGGGAGGACAGCGAGGCACAGAAGGACGCTAGGCTCCGCTCGTGGCTGATGGCGATAAGGACGATGGGCTCCACTCGTGGCCGACGACGAAGACGAAGAATCTAGACGTAGAAGACGAAGCTGCCACCGCCAACGATGCAAAGGGAGGACGACGACCCATCTACGTTTGTTTTTTTTTTTCTTTTAATCCGATCGGAACTTCTGCATCTGCATTTGTTTTTTGTTTTTTTTAAATCCGATTGGGACATCTGTGATCCAACTCGACTGGAAGGACGACGACGCCGCCACCGCCGACGATGCAGAGCCCAGACAATGATGCAGAGCCCAGACGACGACCCATCTCCCTCCATCGTCCGATCCGATCGGAAGCAGTCCAAAAGCAGGATTTTTTTTTCTTTTTTATAAACCGATCTAGGTTTGTTTTTTTTTAACTCGGATCTGGATTTATTTTTTTAAAACCCGAATTTTTTTTTAACTCATAAAAGAGCATTTTGATAAATTTTCAGTTTTATCTTACTTTTCAAAATTTATCCTATTTATTATCTGTTCAACCAAATATGTGATAAAATTTATCCAGTTATATCCTTGTCACCCTATATCCTATCCCCTCGTTCAAATGCTCTCCACGTGTATATACCTACATATTTGATAATAAAAAGTTAAATAAATAATTTACTTAAATATGCTTGTACAATAATAATAAATTAAACTTAAAACTAAACTAAATCAAACTAAAATTTTAGGTTAGCTTTGGTTTGGTTTGGTTTGATTTATAATTAAATTTGTTTAATTTGGTTTAATTTACTTTGCTTTTTAAAATATTAAAACCACAAAACCAAACAAAATTATCATAAACTAAACTAAAATTGTAATTCATCCTACTTGCAAGAACGTTGGAGCATAATAGAAACTTTCATGCATAGAAAATTACAGTGTAGCGCCATCACTCAACGCCTTATTTTCATTTTGCCCATAAGGAGATTGACTCATGTGAACTTAATAACTGTCATTATTACTATGGAAAGGAAATTTAATATTTTAATTAATTTTAAAGATATAATGTACTTATTCACTTATTCATATACGAGAGCTTGTTAAATATGGTTATTATAATAAATTTTTGTGTCAAATTTACTCTCAATCAATAATTATGTGAATATTATACAACATCAAGGATAAATATTTAAAGTTCATGAAATTATTAAAAAAAAATATATGCATCAAATTAGTAACAAAATCATCCAGTTAACCCAATTAGGAGTTTTCACATGCTCAGTTCAGTTCGTTTCAGCTACCAAAATCATCCAGTTAACTTAATTTAGAGTTTTCACATATTTAGGTTGGTTTGATTCAATTTTAATCATTTTTTAAACTGAATCAAATATAATAGTTTTTTAATAAAATCTTAAATACAATATATTTTTAAAATATTTTAAAACCAAACTAAACCAAACCAAATAGATATCAGACAACTCTATTTCACCTCCATGGCTGGTTCCAGCCTTGGTTTCCAGTTTTTGACATTAACCCATGTCTTCCTTCATGGAACCTATGACAGAGCTAACTGAACATTTAGATTGTTCTTATAATTTTCTACAAAATGACTGGGGGAAAAATGGATTGACCACAAGAAATTAATCGGGAGAAAAACGGCTAAGCTCATGCCCAATTCTTGTTCTTCTAATACAAATGAAGTTCTTTGTGAATATGATACAAACTCAACTTACAACATAAAAAAAAAAGAAAAAAAAAACTAACATTTGAGAAAAACTCAGTTGGACAATGAAACCATACATCAAATCTCCACATGAAAATCATTTTTAATTAGATTTATTAAGTATAAATCTCAATCTTAACTACCTAGGGTAAATAGGTATATTTCTATTTTATACAGAAATCAATTTATTTATCTATATAAATAAATCAATTTAGCCTAAACAAAATATTCCTTCATTAAAATTCAATTCAATTCTTAAATTTATTCAACTAGTGACCAAATAATTAAAAATTTTAAGAATAGAGTTGAATAAATAACTCTAATATGAAATCATCATACTAAAATCAATACAAAATACTAATCATTATTTTAAATTATGTTATAATTTTAAAAAATAGAAATTGATTCATGTCTTAAGAAAACAAAAACCAAAATCCATATGAATACATGCCGAAAGTTTCTCAGTTAATAAATAAAATAATAAAACTAGAAACGGAGAAATCCAATGATGTCTATGGTTTCCTTTTCTTCAATCCACATCAAGCGATGAAAATCCAGCCAAGAGAGCCTTTTTCTCCAAAAGTCGCAGCAGTAGGTGAAAATTTGCTTCCTAGGGTTCTGAGTTTCAATACTTCTTCCAGACTCTCTCTGCCTTTTCATATTTTGGAAATCTATCAAATAAATAACTAAATCTCTAGATTTCAAAATCTTGATCAACAAAATTTCTGATACTTAAAAAAAAATAGGAGATATCATCCACGGTTAATGGCTTATTTGTTAACACCCAGAATTGGCCTAACAAACCCGCTTTCATGGTGGGCCCGAGTGCTTTCATGTTGGGCCCATTAAGTTTCCATTTCTTGCCCCTGGGTTTTTGGCAAATCATACCACAAAATTAATGGCTTTACCCGCCTGAAAAATAGGAACGGCACCGAATTTTGGGGTTTGGTCTTTGACTAAAAAAAAAATAAGATAATTTTTTGAAAAGAATATTTATAAAAAAATAAAAATTAAATTAAATATTTATTTTCACTATTCTATATAATTAAATAATAAAATTTACTCACTTATTCAAATCTATTTTTTAAAAGTTACTTTCTCTGAACTTTTTTTTTTTTTTTTCAAATCTACCTTTTATCAAATAGGCTGCAAAGGATTATGCAATTATGTTTATAAGCATTGAAGAGTTAGAGTATAACAACAAACCACGTAGTCTGAATGGAATAATGAGTTGATGATTTAAAATATTAGAGACTTTTTGTATGTATTTTCTAAACAAACATAAATAAAAATTCTATAGTTTTATTAACAGAATCTCAATCACCCATTTAAAAAAATTTTTTAAATGATTACGCGATTTTATAATTACAAATATTATTGTTATTTTATCAAGTCCATCATTTAGATGAATTGCCGTTAGTATTTTGGTCAAATAAATGGTTAGCATCTAAAAAGGGTGTTAATTAGATGTCTAAGGATGTGTTTGCTAACGCATATACAAAATAAAAAATGGGAGATTCAAGTAGACGTGGTCAGGGATGTTAGTGGATCGGATTTGGTATCATGATAAATTTGAATCCAAATCTGATAGTAGCATCATATATTTGAATCTGACCTTAAATTCTATAGGACATGTGATTCGTGTTACCATATCTAAATTTGGATAAAATTCAATATCCGAAATAAAAATCTAAATTCAAATTGTTGAATGAGAAAGATCAATTAATACTAACGTAGTTGCAACATCAATTTAGTTAAATTCGATGGATGTGATTAATTACAGCTATCTTCTACTATATTAATTTACACTTATCTTTCTTTTCAAAATATTAATTAATTTCAGTTATTGATTTTGACGAAATCAACTGTATAAGTTTTGTTATAATTATTTTATACTTGTACTAGTATTAATTGATCATTTTTCTTTTTGAAATTTAAAAGTATAATATAATTATATTTGATCAATTACAAATATATAAAATTAACTTACCAGTGATATGTAATAATTATATTTAATCCATCGATATACATATTTTCTAATTTTTATTTTTATAAAAAATAAAGATTTGTTTCTAGTTTTGATTTTTAGGAAAAAAATAATTTATTAATCCAAGTATTTATATTGTGATATACATGATATTATGTTATATTATTTATCATATATATTATATGTATAACAATTTATATATTAATATATATATATATATATATTCGGATTCATATCTTTAACGGATTGAATCAGAAAAAATTCATATTTGCTCAATTTATTTCAGATTACAGACTTTTATAATCAAATCGTGTCCATCAAATTTTTTATCTATTAAAGATCCTAAATAATTGGATCGGATTCGGATTAAAATCCGCTCCATTGACAGTCCTAGATGTGGTGTCACGCTCAAATCTTGAGCCCGTGACTGGAACTAAGATTTATCAATCCTAGTAAGCCTCACACAACTAAACATGTAGAACAAAACCACCCTCATGCAATATATATATATATATATATATATCAATCTCTACAAAATCAGGGTCTTGTAATAAAAGGAGTTAGTAGAGTATAAAATAGATACTATATAAAAGTATGCCTATACATCAAGCAGATCGGCAAGAAACAAGCTTTGACACCAACGCACTAGTTGAGATGTGGAAGGAAAACTTGATCTGAAAAGATAAAAAAAGATTGAATTGCGATACTCGGTGAGTAATAAGTGATACCTATTCTAACTATGCTGGGATATGTATCGCAACACATACTAAAACATACATATAAATACATAGTGAGTAGTTAATGTATATCAAACCATATATGTGAGAGTACTCACCACTAGACCCTTCACATCACTGTCTCCCAATGCAAGATCTTGACGTCTCAATCTCATCACATGATACGACTCCTCACATATATAATAAAAGCATTTTTACATAAACACTTTACAGTTTATATATCAACATACCGGTGTCAAACATAATTTCTCAAAAAAGCTCATTGTCATTTTAAAACACATCAATATATATCTCAAAAATTTTGCATATGTTAAAATACAGTTTATGCATCAAAGCTAGAATCCACATGTCCGCCGATGCATGGATCTTCTTGGGCAGGTTCATTAATCTTTCAATTGCGGCTCTGACAGTCTTGACTTCGTTCATTCATATTACATAGGTAATTTTGAAGCGACGAATGGATATACGACTGCTACTAGTTTTTATACCTTACCAAGATAAAACTCCTATATACAGAAAAGATTGACTAGAATCAAATGTAATAGGTCTTGAATTTATGTGTGTTTATTTGTAAATACGTAGCATCAATAGCATCAAGTATTTACTTACAAGTATAGAGCAAATACCCCATTCTGTACAACACTGAAGGCGGCATTCACCCAAATCTAAACAAGGTTGGCATTTTCATATTTATTGTTAGAACATACAACATTATATAGATGGAAATAATGTTGTTAAATTGATTTTAGGAATTATTATTAACTAAAATTGCTTACATATTTCCAACCCAAAGGATGTCCGCAGTCAGAGTTGCCGCACTTAAAATCTGCAACTATGTTTCCCAGGACCAGCCGGTACTTTTTAGGGCCGTCTATTATCACATTCGTGCTACAAATTCAACGGATTCAAGGCATATTATGCAGAAGAAGATGAAGAGAATATTTTAAAAAATAGGTTTTTTTTTTCCTTCTTTTTCTCTAGTAAAAAGAAAAGTCAATTATATGCACTTGTGTGCCCTCTAGCATTTACTTGATTTATGATTATATCTTACACATCTCTGAAGCAGGCGGTTCCCAACCTCGATAACTGCAATAACAAATTTATTAGTTAAATTAATATATAAATATAAAAGTATATATTTATATATAAATATATAAATCAGGAACAAGGTTTTGTTCATCGATGTTGTTTAAAATTTAAAATAATAGAACGATTTTTCTTACTAAAATTAAACGTAAAAATCTAAAAAGGAAATTTTTTTGATCATGAAACTAGTAGAACTACTACTTTAGGATCCACACAACTTTTAAACTTCGAAGTGGCTTAATTAGTATGGACTGTCCGGAAGTAAAAAGGATTGAATTAACTAGAGTTTGTTTAATTTTCAATTATTAACTTTTTTGAAGTAGCAATTTCATTTCTAAATAAATTTATGATATAGGAAATTATGACACCCAAAACACAATAAAATAGAAGCCGAAACCACATAGAAAAGGTCATTAAGCGCAAAAAAAATTACCGCAATTATGAAGTCTTGCTGTTGGGCAAGGTGGGTTCTGCATCGGCGGCAAACATAGATTCTTGTATCCGAACTTAAATCGAATTAATTCATTCTGGAATTAATCCTTCTTAACGAATCTGCCGAATGTAGATCAAACTGGGTTTCCTGAAGTGAAGTCGAAGTGGATATATTTCACTTACTGGCTGTACGAGGAGCCAGCTCTACAAGTGTTAAGATGACAGTTAGATTATTGTAGAAGAAGTGACTCCACTTGACTTTTTTTATTTATATTTATGTTTTATTTTTTTCGTTTCTCTTCTCTGTAATATTTATTTTTATTTTTATTTTATTGTTTTGAGTGTTACTTCTATTCTCAACTTAAAATCATAATAAGACATTATCGAGCAGCTATTGCATACTAAATAATTAAGGAATAACAGCATCATAAATCAGACGTTTAAGTCTTTTGTGCGAATATATACTTGACATTTTACCTTCATTATAATTTAAACATAAAACTATCCTATTCGATTTCAGTGTCTTGAAATTATTAGTAACAGAAATTCTTATTTTTTTCGATAAATTTGCAAATTACTGAGTAAATAACAAATATCATTAAATTGATTGAATAAGTGGTGCAATCTCCGTACGTCGACACAATAAGGCAAGCCATTGACCTAGAAAGCACCATTGTTGAATTTTTGATCTCCAACTTCTACTCCTTAACAGAGACATTAGCTTTGTTGGACAAACTTAGAGTGATTTATAACTTGCTGAGAATACAAGTAATTCGCTATATAGATTCTCAAGATTAAGGATGTGATCTGAAGACAATCAAATGGATGTAGGAAAATTTTGAATTCAATTAATCAATTAAAAGTCAAAAAAATACTTAAACAATTAGTTTAAAAAATCTTAATTCAAAACCTAACAAAATGATCATTGCAAATCAGATTTTTCTTACACCGATTAATTCCCAGATTGCTAGATGTAACCCACACTTACCCTAGATGGCCGGAATTTATTTTAAGATGATGAAATCTTGTCACAAGTCAAATTTCCAATTGTTAAAATTATCTCCAATGCTGTCAAGAAACATTCATAAATTCTCTCAATGATTTTGGACAAGCCTTGAATGAGTTGGAAGAAATCTCATATTTCACTTTTGTAATTTAAGATGTGTTAAGGGTTATAAGAGTTCTTAGAAAGCAAGAAAATCACTATAAAATCTGTAACAGTAAACTATGGCATGTCTAAGCACAACATAGCACACCCGGATAACCCTTATAAGAGACTAGAAACTATTATGAAACAACTTGGGTTTAAACATTTTGAGCCAGTGATTTAGGCTCAACAAGTTGATAAGACCAGTAGATCACGGGTCGTTAAAATAACTATCAGATCCTGGCCATTTGGCTCATAACCTACATTTAATAGGAGTGGAAAATTGCTAGAGCATTCAAAACTATATACTTGAGTATAACCTACTTCCTTGTCAAAGACTAAGTAATTGCATAGAGCAACATGAACCAAATTTTTTTTCGCATTCACATAAACCTTTTTTGCACTAGTAATTACAAACTGCACGAATAAAATTCAGCTAAAACCACTTTACGCCCCACCAAAAACGCATACTTCCAACTGAGACTGCACTGCACAATGGGCAAGCCAGGCCATCCTCCTCAATGACTCCCCTTTTTCATCAGCTCAACTTTGGCAAGAAATATTTCCTCTTACAACCAGTTTATCCTATCTTCGCCTGCTATTTTTATCATCTTGAACCAGTTCATCTGTATTTTCACTATCTTCTTTTTAATCATTTGAACTGGTTCATTTGCATTCTCATGGATATTTTCAGCATTTTTAACCTGTGGAAATGTGTCCGCATAGAGGATCTTTGATCATCAAGATGACAAACTGCTTTCGAACCAAATATATGTAATCAAGTATGATTTTACTTATATAGAGTACAAATCTCTAAGTCTGGAGGATATTATTTGTGGCATGTGTCTGAATTTAAAAGTTAAGAATAGTTACGGGTCAAAATTTACTCACATTACATCGAATGCACACTTTGTATGATGGAATTTAATGTTGATAACTTGATTTTAAGAATTAATCTTAATTGAAAGTTCTCACAAATTTCCAACCCAAATTCCGCATGCAGTCATTGCACTTAACATCTGTACCATCAACATGTATATTCACACTGTAAATTCAAGCAGTTTAAGCTTTATAATGGAGAAAACGAGGAAAAACATGACATGAAAAAATTGATATCTTTTTTTAAAAAATAATAATAAGAAAAGGGGTAATTGAATTATGCAAAGTTTATTGCTGTTATGAGCTTACACGTTTTGAAAAGGGCGGTTTCTGTCCCTGGTGCCTGCAACAACAAATTAACAGCTCAATTATTAGTAGGGTTTTTCATTAAATAGAAGAAATCAGTTTTTGATTTCTTGACCAATCTGAAATTTTATCCTAAAAAAGTTGAACTGTGAAAAGCACAAGGATCAAATTTTTTGAACTTTGGTAAAAGATCATAAAAAACCCAATTTTACTAATGCTTTTTAATAGTTTTTTAATTCCAAACTCCTTAATTTTGAAAATAAAAATTTCAGACACCTCTAAACTTGAACTGTGCTGGAAAAAGAAACGAAACTTAATAAGCAAGAAAATTGGAACAATCATAAATTCAATGGTTGATCCGAGAGAAAGATAGAGAGAATCAAATCTTGGTGTCGGAAATGGGCTTACTCAAGGTGGATTCAAAAAAAAAAAAAAAAAAATGAAAGGAACTGGGTAGAGAACCTTCATGCCCATGCAATAAAAGCTTAATATGTATGTGTGTATGTTCCAAGAGAGAGAAGATACCGTGTAACCATACTCTTCTTGAGGGAAATAATTCAAAGAATGTGAAAAAGGAGTGAGAAAGTGAAAAAAGAAACGACGTACGTGGTCTTGTGTTCTTCACCCAACTTCCAGAGCTAACACAGAGAGAAAACACCTCAGTTGTCACTTTGACTACGATCGAAACTCTCCCAAATAGTTAAATCTTTCAGTTCATTATGAATTGTGAATCCAATGAAATGGAGATCCTCTTTATATATGTGGTAGCGAGGGGCTTTAGTTAATTGCCACCAGTTGGCTAACTAACTTTCAAGATGATAGCTATGGAAGTTTCTGCACGGCGTAACTCCATTTCTTTTTCTTTTTTATTTTATTGTTTTTGTTTCCTAGTTTTATTTTATATATATTTTTTGCTAAAATAAAGAAATAAATAAAGCATGCTGGACCATGGTATCATTCTTCCGACTTCCAAGAATGTTGGAGCATTATAGAAATTTAAATGCATAGAAAATTACAGTATAGCGCCATTACTCCACCTTATTTCCATTTTGCCCGTAAGGAGATTAACTCATATGAACTTAATAACTATCATTACTATTTAGAGGAAATTTAATATTATAATTAATTTTAAAGATATAATGTTCTTATTCATGTACAAAAGCTTGCTAATTATAGTTATTATGATAAATTTTTATGCCAAATTTATTCCCAGCCCATAATTATGTGAATATAGTACAAAATCAACCGATAAATACCCAAAATTCACAAAATTATTAAAAGAGAATATATGCGTCAAATCAATACCAAAATCATTCAATTAAACCAATTAGGAGTATTCACATATTTAGTTTAGTTCAGTTTGATTACCCAAAATCATCTAATTGACTCAATTAGGAGTTTTCACATGCTCATTTTGGTTCGGTTTTGTTTACTTTTTAAGCTGAATCAAATATATCAGCTTTTTAAGATTTTCAATATGGTCAATTTTAAATATCTCTTAAAACTAAATTAAACCAAATCTAACATATATGCTAATATCAGCTTGGTTCCATTTAACCTGTTTGGTTCTTTAGATTGGTTCATCAAACAACTTTATTTTGCCTCCATGGCCAGTTCTAGCCTTGGTTTCCAGTTTCTGACATTAACCCATGTCTCCCTCCATGGAACCTATGGCAGACCAAACCGAACATTTAGATTGTTCTTGTAATTTTGTATAGAATAATTAGGAGAAAAACGGATGGGCAACAAGAAATTGATCAAGAGAAAAAAGGCTCAAGGTCATACCCAATTTTTGTTCTTCTAATACAGATGAAGTTCTTCATGGATTGATACAACATCAACTTAGTTTGGCCACTCAAATTCAGATTTTGTGTACTTTGGTCACTGATTGTTTTGATTTCCTTCTCATTTGATCCTGAACTCCTGATTTTCTTCGATTTCATCCTTGAAGATTTTGATTTCTTCTATTCAGGCTTTAAAGTTTTAATTTCAGTTGATTATTTCCTTTTTTTTTTTTCTGACTATTCCATGCACACCCCTAACTTTCTTACTTCTTTTATTTGAGTCCATTAGGAGCTTTAAATTCAAATAATACCCAAAAATTTGGGTTATTACACTTGAAAGTCAGAAGAGCTACAATTTTAGTTTAGTTTTTGATAATTTAATTTGACTATTTGGTTTTAATACTTTAAAAAACAAATCAAATCAAATCAATTTAATTGTAAACCAAACCAAACCAAACCAAACCTAAATTTCAGTTTGGTTTAGTTTTAAGTTTAATTTATTATTATTTAGAAAATATTTAAATAAATTATTTATTTAATTTTTTATTATCAAATATGTATATATATACACGTATATGTATGTGTGTGTGTATATGTGTATATATATATATTTGTATATATACATATGTATATATATATACATACACATACATAACATATATATATGTATATATCCTCGTAAATATAAAGATATATATGTGCGTGTACACGCACACATACATATGGATATATATATGCATAAATATGTAAATACATGCATTTACATATTTGTGTATGTATATATACATGTGTGTGTATATGTATGTATATGTATCTATATATTTATATACAATATAAATATATATACATGTATATATATTTATATTTGTATGAATAGATAAAATTTATATGTACATATATATATATGTATATATGTATGTGTGTGTATACACACATATAAGAATATATATATATATATATAGATATATATAAATATACATTTATATAAATATGTGTATGAGTGTGTGTGTGTGTGTGTGTGTGTGTGTATTAATACTTTTTATAAAGAAGAAATATTTTCAAAATTTTAGTTTTTGGTTTAAAATGGTTTGGTTTTGATTTTAGACCTAATTAAACTATAATTTTGGATTTTTTTGAACCAAACCAAATTAAATTTTAAAATTTAATTTGGTTTAATTTGATAAATTGGTTTGGTTTTTACACCCCTAGCATTCCTGCAAATATTTGAAGTACTTAAGAATTTCACAAAGAGAATTTGGGTAAACCCACTTCAATCCCCTATTTCATCAGCTCAACGTTGACCAGACATCTTCCTCTTACATCCCGTTTATTGGTGTCTTCATTACTGTTTCGATTATCTTGAACCACTCATCTAAATTTTTAGTGCCTTCTTTTTGATCATTTTGACCTAGTTCATCTGCATTCTCATGGATATTTTTGATCATTTAATTAATAGATAATATTTTCATTTTTTTATGTTTTCAATTTTCTTTATATTTACCTTGCATAAAATAATTACAACTTTCAAACTACTAGAATGTCATCAAAATTTGCAATTTATTTGAAAAAAAAAAAACATTTATTAAAATGACATGGTTCATGTGAAGAGAAGTGCAATAACATCTAGACGAAGCTCATGTGTCCTATTTTGTCCATCAAACTAAAATTCTCCAACTAAGGCTTAAAAGAAAAATATAAAAACCAAAAAAAAAGAGGAAAAAAGAAAACCATCTTGCATCAAGTTCCTACTATATATCAACTGTAGTTCCAGCTGAATCAATCCGTTCATGCATCTAATTACAATAGTTCAATCAATGAGAAACTACAAAAAATGGAAAAGAATTTATGAAAATATGTTGCAGATGCAAATTCAAATTCACCCTAAACATCCTCTTGTTTGCCATTTGGATCTTCTCGAACCCATTCATCCTCGTGACCATTGATGCGTGGATCTTCTTGTGCAGGTTCAATTATGCTTCAATTGCGGTTCTGACGGTCTTGACTACGTTCATTCATATTACGCAAATAATTTTGAAGCGATGGACGAATATACGGCTGGTACTCATTTCTACACCATACCAAGATAGAACTCCTATATATAGAAAAGATTGACTAGAATCCAGTGTAATATGCCTTGAATTTATGTGCGTTTATTTGTAAATACATAGCATCAGTCGCAACAAATATGCATTTACTTACAAGTAAAGAACAATTACCCCATTCTGTATAACACTGATGGCGTGATTCACTCGAATCTGAACAAGGTTGGCATTTCCATATTTATTGTTAGAACTTACAACATAATATAAATGGAAATAGTGTTATTAAATTGATTTTTGGAATTATTAGTAACTAAATTTTTTTACATATTTCCAACCCAAAGGATGTCCGCAGTCAGAGTTGCCGCACTTGAAATCTGCAACTATGTTTATATATATCGATTGTATTCAAAAAAAAAGACTCACAACATTTATATAAAAAAACATAGTTGCAGATTTCAAGTGCGGCAACTCTGACTGCGGACATCCTTTGGGTTGGAAATATGGAAAAATATTTAGTTACTAATAATTCCTAAAATCAATTTAACAACACTATTTCCATTTATATTATGTTGTTAGTTCTAACAATAAATATGGAAATGCCAACCTTGTTTAGATTCAGCTGAATCCTGCCATCAGTGTTATATAGAATGGGGTAATTGTTCTATACTTGTAAGTAAATGTCCACTTGTTGCGACTGATGCCATGTACTTACAAATAAACGCACATAAATTCAAGGCATATTACACTGAATTCTAGTCAATCTTTTCTGTATATAGCAGTTTTATCTTGGTATGGTGTAGAAACCAGTACTGGCCATATATCTATCCGTCACTTCAAAATTACCTGTGTAATATGAATGAACATAGTCAAGACCATCAGAACCGCAATTGAAGCATAATTGAACTTGCCCAAGAAGATCCACGCATCAGCGGTCACATGGATGAATGGGTTCGAGAAGATCCAAATGGCAAACAAGAGGATGTTTAGGGTGAATTTGAATTTGCATCTGCAACATATTTTCATAAATTCTTTTTAACTTTTTGTAGTTTCTCATTGATTGAACTATTGTAATTAGATGCATGAACGGATTGATTCAATTGGAACTGCAGTAGATAAATAGTAGGAACTTGATGCAAGATGGTTTTCTTTTTTCCTCTTTTTTTTGGTTTTTATATTTTTCTTTTAAGCCTTAGTTTGAGATTTTTAGTTTGATGGACACAATAGGACACATGAGCTTTGTCTAGATGCTATTGGACTTCTCTTCACATGAACCATGTCATTCTAATAAATGTTTTTTTTTTCAAATAAATTGCAAATTTTGATGACATTCTAGTAGTTTCAAAGTTGTAATTATTTTATGCAAGGTAAATATAAAGAAAATTGAAAACATAAAAAAATACAAATATTGTCTATTAATTAAATGATCAAAAATATCCATGAGAATGCAGATGAACCAGGTCAAAATGATAAAAAAGAAGGCACTAAAAATATAGATGAGTGGTTCAAGATAATCGAAACAGTAATGAAAAGACCAATAAACAGGATGTAAGAGGAAGATGTCTAGTCAACGTTGTGCTGATGAAATGGGGATTGAAATGGGTTTATCCAAATTCTCTTTGTGAAGTTCTTAAGTACTTCAAATATTTACGTGAATACTAGGGGTGTGCAAAATCAAAACATTTAATCAAATCAAATTTTAAAATTTGGTTTGATTTTTTAAATTTAGTTTGATTTAATTTTGTTTAGTTTGGTTTGGTTTAAAAAATAATTTAAATTTATAGTTTAATTTGGTATAAAATAAAATCCAAACTATTTTAAGCTAAAAACTAAAATTTTGAAAATATTTCTTCTTTATAAAAAATATTATTATACACACACATACACATATTTATATAAACATATATTTATATGTATCTATCTATATATATATATATATATATACACTTATATGTGTGTACACACACACACACACACACACACATATGTATATATAAATTTTATCTACTCATACAAATATAAATATATATACATATATATATATTTTATAGTATATAAATATATAGATACATATACATACATACACACGTATGTATATATACATACATAAATACATAAAGATATGTATTTACCTATTTATGCATATTTGTATATATCCATATGTACGTGTACATGTACACACACATATATTTTTATATTTATATTAATATATATATGTAATGGCCTTAATTGAAAAAAAAAGGGGGCGTGTTGAACATATTAAAAGAACAAAGGGTTAAATTGGAAGTAGGGGGAGTGAAATGAGAGAATTAAAACTAGTGATGGCTTGACCATGCTGGACCGTGGCAGGGGGAGAAGGCCAAAGGTCCTCGAACCCAATTCGCTCCAATGGGAGCAAATAAAGACTTAAAAAATCTTGGTGTTTGTTCTTTAAAAAGAGGCGAGTGTGGGTGTAAAAAAAAATCAGAGATTGAGAGTTGGAGGGGGAGAATTGGAGAAGGGGAAAGCTGTCAGCCTGGACGGATCTTCTGAGAAAATTGTGGTTTTTCGGCTAGATTTGCTCTGATTAAATGTAGCTAGGCAGCTTAAGGACTTTGGAATTGAGCTCAGAAGGCTTCAAACCAGTTTGGTAAGTGCAATTTTGGGGGTTTTTGGGTGATTGGAGGTATTCAGGCCCATTGCAGACACCCAAGTTTGCGACCCGAGTTTCCGAGCAAGAGTGATAGACCCGGGAGCTTTCTGGGTTTGTCCAATGTTGACTAGGCCGGTTCGGCCCAATCTGTGTTGACCAGGCCAGTTCAGGCCTTAGACCGGCCTAGACCGAAAGGGTCATGCCGGTTCCCGGTTCAGAGGGCTTTCAGGGAGGTGCCTGAACCGAGTTTGGGCGATGAACCACCCTGGTTCACCTATTTTTATGGGGATAAAGTGTTAAATTGGCCAGTTTTCTAGTTGTTGGGCCGATTCAATGTGGGTTTTAGGGAGTTTTGGCCGATTCAATCTAGTTCTCTGTAGTTGGAACTGGGTCTTCATGGGTTATAAAGGATTAAGCCCGGTTCACTCCGGTTTAGGTGGATTTGAGCCTGGTTTGACATAGGTTTGCTTGATTCATGGGAAATGGGCCCTGTTTAGTCCAGTTCAGTGGGGTTTTGGTGGGGTTTAGTCTGGTTCTTGATGGTTTAAGGCTGGCTTAGTTTGGTTAGGAGGCTTGAGAATCCAGTTTAAGCCGGTTTGAGAGTTTTAAAAATCAGTTCATTTTCGGTAATTTAATTATTTAGAATAAAAATTGATTCCGATTCTAACTCACGTTTTGGTGATTGTAGATACTCTAGAGGAAGCACACGAGGGGGCAGTGAACCGTCTGCTAGTGGCTTGGTACTGGTTTTGATGAGCTCGATGAGTGATAGTACTTTCTATACAGGTGTCCGCATTCGAGTTTTTTGTTATTTTCTGTAACATCCCAACTTTTGAAATTAGAAAAGAAAAATACAGAAAAAGGAGGAATTTAGACCCCAGGGACCTAATTGAACAAACTACAAGGATGGGGGTCTAACTAGAGATTTTAACGGAGGTGGTTAAGAAAAATTGGAAGAAAGGGGGCTAATTTAAAAAAAACCAAGGACTTGGAGGACCAAAGTGAAAATCTAGAAAAAAAAAGAAAGAGAATAGAAAAATCTGGACTGACCTTCACAGTCGGTGACAATGGTAGTCACTGACCCAGTTGAAGGTTCTGGGTCCGACTAGAGCCTTATAAAGGGGTTGAGACCCGCCGGAGTTCAAATAGAGAGAGAGAGAGAGAGAGGGAGAGAGAGAGATTCTGGACCCTTGCTGTCCAACCCAAACCAGAGACCATCCTGCTAGACATCAAGCCTTCCACCGAAAATTTTCTGTAAATCCCAGTCTAATAAGCTGGTAATTGACCTCGAAACAAAGTTTTAAACTCTGAATGCAAGTTATTTGAGCCATGCAAGCCGAAAGGAGTGGAAAGAAGCTCGAAATCTTCCCAGTTTTGTCCCAATTTTGGGCCCTCTGCAAACTGTGAAACAAAGTCAACAAACCAGGTGGATTCCCGTTCGTCCGGTCATTTTTTCCTTCAAACTGGAAGCACACCCAACTTCGTGGAGGGACTCGCATCATGACAAGCTACTAATTTTGTTAACTGACCTACAGCGAGCTTAAATTCCCAGAATTTCCTATCATTTGAGCTGACTGCAGGTAGACGGAATAGAGGAGCAAACCAGGAGATTTTCCAGCCACCCTGGCCACGAGCTTCATTAGGAAGGAGACCAACCAGTTTGTCAGGGGCCCTAGCACCTGGGTTCACCATTAGAGGGCATCGTAATTTTAGATATGGCTCGGTACTGTGATTTTGGCCATTCGGGCCTATGACAGGCTAATCAGGCGAGGAAGGAAAGACCCAATTGTATTCGGGTCTGGGCCGGTTCAGCTGAACCGGTTCAGCTAAATTGGGTTAGAACTAACCATTCACCCTAGTAAGAGGGTCTATTAGAATGGTTTTAACCCGGTTCCAAGGGAATCAAATTAAGGGATTCTGGGTTTTTAGAGAGTCAATGTCACATCCCCGACTCCATGGGACACGTACAACTTATATACATAGCATACATACATTTCACATGCATGGATTGATTTATATATTTATACATGACATATTATTAGACATCATGTGAGTGTTTACATTTTTAGGATTAGTAAGGATATATATATAAAAAAAATAGAAGAACCTAAAAAAAAAAATTATGGATTTAACATTAGAGAGCATTTTGGTTCAAGGATTAGGATAACTAAATAGTGATCTAAGTATATAAATTAAATTGCTTCATAAGGGAATTAGAGAAAAAAAAAAAGAAAGAAAAAAGAAAAAAAAAGGGGGGAGCAACTAGAAATCTAAGGAAATAAGGGGCCTATATGTAGATTCCTAGAAAGGGTGACACATATTTTCATGTAATAAACAAATGGGATTAGTAATTCTCCCCATTCTCAGCCGTGTAGGCTTAGAGAGAAGTGAGAGTATGGGTGAGAAGAACAAGGGGAAGAAGGTAAGATCTAACCTTGGCTTTTAAGATTCCTTCTAAATTATATTAAATTTCTTGCTTGGATTGGCTTTATCTCCTCTAAAATCGGCTTGCATGGCATAGAAAGCTTGATTCAAAACTAGAAATTTTTTGAATTTTGCTTCGATAGAACCGAAATTGGGAAGGAGGAAGTGGATAACCTGCTGGGTTTTGTTAGTTAAGGAATTTGATAACTCTATGGTGTGGTGTGGGAGAGTTGTTTTCTTTTTGTGAACTGGTGAGTGTAGATAGGTGCTGTATTTTGTGTTAGGAATTAGAGGGGAGGAAGGAAGGTTCAATCGGAGTGAAGGATTGAAGGATTTAGGCAAAGAGGAGGATGAAACCAACTGCAAGTTGCTAGAAAGAAAACATCATGAGCTGCAGAAAATTTTTTGCAGAGAAGCTCTGCTTGAATTGATTTCTTGAAGATAAACGGGATAGAATTAAGCCCAAATTTTAGTCTATTAAATGTAAAATTAGCTAGCCAAGTAGATTAAATTGTATGTAATATGGGTTTGATATTATTAATTAGTGGAACACTTTCTCTCTCTTGTTTTGGGGGTGAGCCAAATGGGTTTGAGGTTACTGTAGGTTGATAAATAAAATAATAGGTTTAATGTTATTTGGGTTGACAAATAAAATAATGGGTTTAATGTTGCTTTGAGTAGGCTAGTAAAATAATGAGTTTGATGTTGCTTCAGGTTGGCGAATAAAATATTTGGGGGACTTGCAACTTGAACAATGTTTTAGAAATAAACAATTCCTTTATAGGTTGTTGGGGGAAATGGGTTTACACGGGTAGAACTTGTTAAATAGAATAAAGGATAGTTTAAAAGTGAAAGGAGGTGAAAGCATGCACAAGCGGGCCCACAAAAAAAAAAAAAAAATATTTATAGTAATAAAATAAAGGGAAGAACAGAAGTAGTTTGCTTCTTAAATCAATTCTCATGAAGTATAAATCTATTGGCACATAAGTTATTAATAGTTAATTGATAATGATAATTATTTTGGATTCCTACTACTTTGAGAGTCATTTATTCTGTTTTCTCATCTAGGTTGGTTCTTGTTGGGTACATTGGATGGTTGAAATAAATATTTAGACAAAGGGGATTTTTTTCCTAAAATAATAATAATAATAGTAATAATAATTTGTATATATATAAAAATAATAATAATAATTTGAGATTTTGTTTTAATTAAATATATAACCTTTAGAAATTCCTGTGAGCATAGTTTTGATATTTATTCCAAAAATTAAGTGAGATCTACATTAGACTAAAGGGAAGGCCCAAAAATTTTGGGCTTAAGCTTGAGTAAATGCATGAGAAATCTAATGACTTATTTTAAGGTTTAAACTCCCTCAACTAGTATTAGAATTTTATAAATTAAGATGAAAGAGAGATGAGTCCTAAACCTCAAGAAACAACCTCAATGCCAATGAGAGAAAAGCTTAACAATTAGAGCATTCATGATATAAGGTACACGTTTGCATCCTCATTTCCTCACATTCCACTCATATGCATCTTCTCCACTTGTAGGGGAGGGAGACATAACCGAGCCTGACGCTGGCCCATCCAAGCCCGCTAGTCACGTGTAGAGCACACTGCACGGTGAGTGGCACATTCTTTAAACTTAGAATTTTAACTTAAAATGTATATCTTATGAACGATCACCAACTTAATTTCAGACCCATGAGTACATTCAGTATGACAAAATTCAGAAACAGAGTGTTAGATTCTGATTACCAGCACATATACATGATGTTGATGATGTTGTATGATTTTGGTGCCTCGGCACCCAGATTTGCATGCCGGACAGCCATCTAGGGCAGGTGGCAGTCCTACAGCTGATGTTATGGCATTAGACCCAGAAAGGTCTCAGACACCACAGACCGTGTAGCCTGACTTGGAGTGGTGACCCACGGCTCAGGCTACATAGTGTAGTAGCGTCAGACAGTTTTATGATTTTATATTTTCATGTTTTACTGCCCTCAGATATTATGGATTGTGCACACCCATCAGACTACCTATCAGACAACTATGACTACAATGTTTACAATTTTTGATGTCTTTATATCTGAGATTCTAAACATATTATTGAATTGTTGCAATGAATTTGCGACGATGCTTTGCTCTTATCTTCCTTCGGGATGCTCAGGTTATACAGAAATCTTGCCTTGATGGGTTGGTTTATTTATTTTGTTTTTATCTGAATGATTCCTCAGACTACGTTTTAATCTACATATATCTACACTATAGTAAGAAAACCACTCTATTTCTGCTAAGTTTAATTTATGTGTCATTCACTGGGGTTTTATCTCACTCTTTATTTCTAAAATTTCAGATTACACATAGTAGTCCATCATCTACCAGCATGGTTTGCATCTACACCACACGTTAGTTGAGGTGGGCCAGTAAGAGTCCTTTTAGAGTTATGTTATTTTGTACTTGTTTAGCTATCGCATGAGTGTGGGGAGTGCTAGCTTAGAAATACAGTGTATGATGAGGTTTTGTACATAAACTCGATCTGTAAGTATGGATAGTATGAGTATATATGTATATATGGCTATGTTTGATGGCAGGACTAAATTTCTAGTATCAGATATACAGATTGAATTATGTAAATGTATTAGAATGTGCTTTTCCAACCTGTTAGTACTAGCAAAGTTATAGGTATACAGGGTACATCAGTCAACAGGGGTCACAGCGGCCAACATGCTGCCAGACATTCAGAATAGGTAGGTGTTGGTCGTTGCCCCGATTGCCGTGTCTCATTAAGTGGTAAGATGGGCGGGGCGTGACAGTCAAGCTAAGTTGAGTAAATTATTGGCAAATTAAATCGGGTTATTAATGGTTAGGCCGGTTCAAGGTAATTAGGGCCGGTTTATTCCGGTTCTAAGAAGATTAAACTAAGATACACCCATTTTAGTCAAGTTCTCAAACCGGTTTAACTTAGTTTGACCGGTTCAACATAGATAAATTCGATTTAAAACTAATTAAGGTAAACCTGCTAGGTTCAAGGATAAACCGGCCAGTTCGAAGATAACCAAGGTAAATTAAGTTAATTTAAAGATTTTAAAGTCAGGTTAAAGACCAATTAATTAATTAAAGGGATTATATATGTAAATAAATTATGGGTTCTCTAAAGATAAATAGAATTTTGATTTAATACACTTTCAGGTATCGCTGAAGCCTAGACACGTAATTCTTATGGAATTCTAGGTAGAAAAAGTGCGCATATTCCAAAGGATCATCGAGGCCAAAGCTAAAGAACTTCAATGGACCACAGGTGAGTGGCATCTTCCTAATCTTAGTTATTTTTCAACAAATGTTTGCTTTTGTTAAATAAAAATAAATAAATCGATAATGATTGTATCTGATAAATCATATGTATGTTAATACTCAAAAAGGAAATAGTCAGCTATTTTCTGATTTCTATTATGTGTTTGATTTAATATTTTCATAAAAATAAAAATCTTTTTCCAAAGATGTTCTATGTTGATATATAGAACTGGAAAACAGGTCAGCTATGTTCTAATTTCTGTTATCTGTTTGGTTTGATAGTTTTCAAGAGATTTTGTACTTCGGCACCAGAGTTAGATGTCGGGCAACCACCCGGGACAGGTGATAGTTCTACAGGCACACAATATATGACATATATATGACAGAGCATAGTATTTGAATCCCGTAGAGGATTCCAGAGTCTTACAGAGGCCGCAAACTGTGTCAGTCTAGCTGAGGGAATCGCGGCAGCCCTCAGTATAGGTTACACAATGCAGTAGCGCTTGACATGTTTAATGAACTTTTTTGATTTTTATGATTTTACTACCCCCACAGATACAACATTATCGGTTGTGCACACCGATCAGAGACACACACATGATATATGCACCGCAATTCTTATGATTTCAAATTTCCTATATTTCTCTGATTTCTTTAGATATATATATATATATATATATAGACTGATATTCTAATCGACGATCACTATGCAAACATGATTTTTTTATACAGATGTGATTTTCTTGACTTGAGATAATTGCTATGAGTTCATGAAATTTCACCCAAAAAAAAAACATGTTTTCCCTGATTTCGTAAAGATACATAGACTGATGTCATGTTTTGATGATTCTTATGCAAAAATCTATTTACTAACATAGAGGTGATTTTCCTTATCTGAGTTTTCTTATGGATTTTCAGAGTTTCTATGATTTTAACCACTTTGATTTATATTGTGATTGATGTTCCTATTCAAATTTGATTTCTTTAGCAGAATTCATATATTATATTCATTGTGTTGAAATTTTTACAGAAGGTACGTTCAATTATTATATTATAAAAAAAATCATGACTGTTTCCATAAGAGTAGGTAGTGTGCCATTCACTGAGAAAAAGTCTCATTCCCTATTTTTCTACATAGGAATCGCCAGATAATAGTGTTGCATCACATGTAGTGAAGGTTGGGCCAGCAAAGTTAAATCGGTTAAGGTAAGTGTGCAGATTATTTTCGACAGCTGAAAACGTATGCTAGGTAAATTGGCAAATTTAATCTAATAGGAAGGAATTTGAGAAGAGTTACAGTGGCTGATATACTACTATGTCAGGGACACAGGGTACGTCAACTGCTGCCGGCTGTCATGCCTCACCAGGTCAGCGAGGGTAGGGCGTGACATTTTCTATCCTCTGATTTCTGAATTATGGTGTCAAATTAAGGACATGCATCCATTTGTTTATATCTTGATAAGCTTGAAATTTTTTTGTAAGTATTTATATACATGTCTCAATGATATGTGTTTTTTACAAAATTATCTGTTGAGAGCTTTTGTGATTTTGATTTTGGCACGAGGTTCTGATATGATATGTGATATGTGTTATGTGATTCTGATGCGGGATCCCATTGCGATATGTATGATATGTGCTATTTGGTTTAGATACGGGGTGCCAGGGGCTCAGCCGGCAAACGGTGGATCGCCGTAGCGTGCGGAGAGCGCCTGGGCCCAATGAATGATACATGTGATTTTAGTTCTAGCATAGGATCCTAGTGTGATATGTTATATGTGATATATCCAGTACTCTGACCAGAGATTGATTTTCTGATTTTGATTGTGTCACCTAAGGCAATTGTGATTTTTCATAAACTTTGTTATTGTTTTATTGACTGCGATATATCTGTGTTTAAACGTTGCGATGCATGTTCCCACATGTCTAGAATGGTACTCTCATTCACTGAGTTTATACTCACCCATTTCCCCCCATTTTCCAGATTTCTGTTCTACTCTACGGCAGTAGCTATTGGATCAACCTCGTCCACCGCTGCACTGATCGATGTATGGGCACATTCTGTATAAATGTTTCAATTTTTGTACTCTAGTAGCTCCATGTATTACTCAGACGCATTTTTGATTTGTATATATATATATATATATATATTGGTAAACATTTTGAGATTATGTCTTTTCTGTTCTATTCTGGTTAGAGGTTTACTAGGGTTGGTAAGCCGACCCCAGTGCTAGTCACGCTCCCAGGTTGGGGCATAACAATATATATGTATATACACACACATATACATGAATATATACATATATATGTTATATGTATGTGTGTATACAAATATATATATACACACCACACACATATACACACTTACATATACATGTATATACTTACATATTTGATAATAAAAAATTAAATAAATAATTTACTGTAATACCCCTAACTTAGGGGTATTTTACGTAATTTACTAACTAGAGGACTAAATCGAACAAATCAAAAACTTCAGGGGAGGAAATTAAAAAGATCAAAAATTTGGGGATCAAATCAAAACCAAACCGAAACTTTAGGGACTAAATCAAGACAAATCCAGGAGCCTGGGAGTTTGTTTGCAATAAAACAAATCATTCCCAGATTCAGATCTGTCGGATTGACTGTGGTTTTGGAACCAAAAATTCGAAGCAAATCAATGAAGATTTTCTCAAAATAATTATAAATAATAAAGCGAGGGGGAGGAAGAGCACAACTCACAAATCAATTTAGGAGATTGGTGATCCAAAATCATCAAACCGAAACAATAAGTGGCTCTCGGACGGTCTGGCAGACAACAAGAGGTTTCTGAAAATCTCTCTGTTCTTCGTTTCAAATCAGAGGAAGTTGGTGATTCGCGAGCTCGCCAAGCAAGGACAACCAATTGGCATCAATTAATCCGTAAAGTCTTCATCTGAAACTCTGGTATTTTTTTTTGAAATTTCAGTCCGGGTTCTGTAGAGAACCATGGACCTGCAGCAGGTTATGGGTTTGGGACTTACGGGGAAGAAGAAAGCAGTCCGGATTTAATTCCGGGTTGGGCTATTAATTCGGGCTATGGCTAGACGGGCCAGCCATATTGACTGGGTGATGGGTCCATCCGAAGATGTTGGGTCCGGGCAGAACCCAAGTCCGTGATCCAGCTAAGGATATAAAATAATAAAATTAAAATAGTAGTAGTAAATGGAAAACAAGCCGTTTCACCTAAGAACTGACCGGTTTTCCACCGGTTCAAGGATTGAGTAATTAGAATATTTAATTATCTAAATAATTAAGTCCTGGTTCAATGAAAAACAGTAATGTTTAACTCCGGTTCAAGCTATTTTAAGGTAAAATATATAGAAAACCGGCCGGTTCAGTAGAAACAGCCGGTCACTTGTTTTTGACCGGTTCATTCCCCGTTCACTGCATAACAGTATAAATAATTAATTTATTTAATTATTTAAAACTTGGTTTAGCAAAAATAATTGACTTTTAAGGCCGGTTCAAGGCTAAAATGCATTAAACCGGCCGGTTCAATGTTATAAAGGCCGGTTCAGTTCTCTCTTTGGGCTGGTTCAGTATCTTTTAAAACCGGTTCCAAGCAGGATCAATATTTTAGAAATTAAAAATAAGGCTGGTTTAGTGGTTTTAAAGACCGGTTCATGGCCGGTTTAGCTTCCAAACGACCGTTTATAGCCGATTCATTCCTTTATTGGTTGGTTCACCTTATTTAATTATTTTGGGAGTTTAATATTCTGATTTTAAAAGATTTAAGGAGACGGGTTCATGACGTTGAGATCCGGTTCATGAGCTAGTTGGTCGGTTGGAATTTAAATGATTATGATAAGGGGCTCGGGCATGCAAACCTAGAAATCTAGTTTACTTTTAAATTTAAAGTTGTTATTATCAGAAAAATATATTTAGTTATACTATTATTTCCTTATTCTAGATCGATCGCCCGATTCTGGTTAAGCTGTGTCGTCAGGTGTTGGATTTCCCGATTTCGTCGTTCTGTGATAGTAATGTGTATTTATGAGCCGTTTTGCTTTCCATATTTAATTTAAAAATCTGTTTTTATTGATTACCTGATTTTCTGCAAATCTGATTACATTTTTGTTAAATTATATGACAAGGGACATGCATGTAATTTCTGAATTTGTTTTAGAAACTTATCTGTCATTTATATCTGACTCAGTTTTATATCAGTACATAGAATTATTCAGTTAACTGTTTGTTTAAATCTGGAAAACATTTTTTGTGGGAGTTTTGAATTTTTGAACACTGTAGCTGACGGCAGTATACGTTAGCATGATTTGCACCCAGTACGGGTCCCCATCTAGCAGGGGTGATGGTGCTAGACATTTCAGGGCATATGTTGCCATTTCAGTTTCAGGGCATTTGTTGCCATTCAGGGCATATGTTGCCATATCAGTTTCAGGGCATATGTTGCCATTTCAGTTTCAGGGCATATGTTGCCATTCAGGGCATATGTTGCCACGTTATTACCCGGCATGATTGCCATTACCAGCTGACTATGTGTCGCTGTTTTGATTATCAGCTGACTGTGTGTCACTATTATCGGTTGACTTGTGTCCCGATCTATTTTCCGATATATGTTACGTTCAGAATTACGAACTCCCTAAAAGATAGAAAGTGTTTGGAAATTAAATATGTTTTAGTAAAAATTACCTGTTATAACTGTATGCATGTCCTTTGATCTTGTAAATGCAGATTATTATTCACTGGGTCGATAGACTCATCCCTATTATTTTTTCCCAGATTTTGAGTACGCTGATCCGGTGGACCCTGCTTGCTGAGGGAGTCCGTGTTATCAGCTAGATTTTTCTGTTCACAGTTAGTGATTTTGATTTATTAGACTTTGTATTCCTGGGATTCTAGTATGCTCCATTTGACTACAAACAGGATTCTGTTTTATGTTTGATATTTCAGTTAGCTTGGTTTAGATTTTATTTGAGTTATATCAGACTTTCTGTTTTTCAGTTAAATTTCAGTGTTTCTGTTAGGCTTGCATGAGTTGGGATTTATTCTGACTCTTGCGCCGTCACGTATCCGATTTTGGGTCGTGACATTACTTAAATATGCTTTTACAATAATAACAAATTAAACTTAAAACTAAACCAAACCAAACTAAAATTTTTGGTTAGGTTTGGTTTGGCTTGATTTATAATTATCTAAAACTAAACTAAAATTGTAATACATCCAACTTGCAAGAACGTTGGAGCATAATAGAAACTTTCATGCATAGAAAATTACGGTATAGCGCCATCACTCTACGCCTTATTTTCATTTTGCCCATAAAGAGATTGACTCATATGAACTTAATAACTGTCATTACTATGCAAAGGAAATTTAATATTTTAATTAATTTTAAAGATATAATGTTCTTATTCATTTATTCATATACGAGAGCTTGTTAATTACGGTTATTATAATAAATTTTTGTACCAAATTACTCCTAATCAATAATTATGTGAAATATAATACAACATCAAGGATAAAGATCTAAAGTTCACAAAATTATTCAAAGAAAAAATATGCATCAAATTAGTAACAACATCATCCAGTTAACCTATTTAGGAGTTTTCACATGTTCAGTTGTCAGTTTGTTTCAGCTACCAAAATCATCCGATTAACTTAATTCAGAGTTTTCACAATATTTAAGTAAATTCGATTCAATTTTGGTCATTTTTCAAACTGAATCAAATATACTAATTTTTTAATAAGATTTTGAATACAATCAATTTTTAAATATGTTAAAATCCAATCAAATAAAACCAAACAAATATGCTAATAGTGGTTTGGTTCGATTTAACTTGTTTCAATTCTTTAGATTGGTTTATCAGACAACTCTATTTCACCTCCATGGCTGGTTCCAGCCTTGGTTTCCAGTTTTTGACATTAACCCATGTCTTCCTTCATGGAACTTATGACAGAGCTAATTGAACATTTAGATTGTTCTTATAATTATTTTTCTACAAAATGATTGGGAGAATGGATTGACCACGAGAAATTGATCCGGAGAAGAACGGCTAAGCTCATACCCAATTCTTGTTCTTCTAATACAAATGAAGTTCTTTGTGAATATGATACAACCTCAACTTACAACATAAAAAAAAAAAACCTCACAACATTTGAGAAAAACTCAGTTGGACGATGAAACCACACATCAAATCTCCACATGAAAATCATTTTTAATTAGATTCATTAAGTATTAATCTCAATCTTAACTACCTATAGTAAATAGGTATATTTCTATTTTTATACGGAAATCAATTTCTTTATCTATATAAATAAATCAATTTAGGCTAAATAAAATATTCCTTCATTAAAATTCAATTCAATTCTTAAATTTATTCAACTATGACCAAATAATTAAAAATTTTAAGAATAGAGTTGAATAAATAACTTTAGTATGAAATCATCATAATAAAATCAATACAAAATACTAATCATTATTTTAAATTATGTTATAATTTTAAAAAAATAGAAATTGATTCATGTCTTAAGAAAACAAAAACCAAAATCCATATGAATACATGCCGAAAGTTTCTCAGTTAATAAATAAAATAATAAAACTTGAAACCGAGAAATCCTATGATGTCTATCGTTTCCTTTTCTTCAATCCACATCAAGCGATGAAAATCCAGCCAAGAGAGCCTTTTTCTCCAAAAGTCGCAGCAGTAGGTGAAAATTTGCTTCCTAGGGTTCTGAGTTTCAATACTTCTTCCAGACTCTCTCTGCCTTTTCATATTTTGGAAATCTATCAAATAAATAACTAAATCTCTAGATTTCAAAATCTTGATCAACAAAATTTCTGATACTTAAAAAAAATAGGAGATATCATCCACGGTTAATGGCTTATTTGTTAACACCCAGAATTGGCCTAACAAACCCGCTTCATGGTGGCCCGAGTCTTTCATGTGGGGCCCATTAAGTTTCCATTTCTTGCCCCTGGGTTTTGGCAAATCATACCACAAAATTAATGGCTTTACCCGCCTGAAAAATAGGAACGGCACCGAATTTTGGGGTTTGGTCTTTGACTAAAAAAAAAATAAGATAATTTTTTGAAAAGAATATTTATAAAAAAATAAAAATTAAATTAAATATTTATTTCACTATTCTATAAATTAAATAATAAAATTTACTCACTTATTCAAATCTATTTTTTAAAAGTTACTTTCTCTGAACTTTTTTTTTTTTTTTTCAAATCTACCTTTAATCAAATAGGCTGCAAAGGATTATGCAATTATGTTTATAAGCATTGAAGAGTTAGAGTATAACAACAAACCACGTAGTCTGAATGGAATAATGAGTTGATGATTTAAAATATTAGAGACTTTTTGTATGTATTTTCTAAACAAACATAAATAAAAATTCTATAGTTTTATTAACAGAATCTCAATCACCCATTTAAAAATTTTTTTAAATGATTACGCGATTTTATAATTACAAATATTATTGTTATTTTATCAAGTCCATCATTTAGATGAATTGCCGTTAGTATTTTGGGTCAAATAAATGGTTAGCATTTAAAAAGGGTGTTAATTAGATGTCTAAGGATGTGTTTGCTAACGCATATACAAAATAAAAAATGGGAGATTCAAGTAGACGTGGTCAGGGATGTTAGTGGATCGGATTTGGTATCATGATAAATTTGAATCCAAATCTGATAGTAGCATCATATATTTGAATCTGACCTTAAATTCTATAGGACATGTGATTCGTGTTACCATATCTAAATTTGGATAAAATTCAATATCCGAAATAAAAATCTAAATTCAAATTGTTGAATGAGAAAGATCAATTAATACTAACGTAGTTGCAACATCAATTTAGTTAAATTCGATGGATGTGATTAATTACAGCTATCTTCTACTATATTAATTTACACTTATCTTTCTTTTCAAAATATTAATTAATTTCAGTTATTGATTTTGACGAAATCAACTGTATAAGTTTTGTTATAATTATTTTTATACTCGTACTAGTATTAATTGATCATTTTTATTTTTTGAAATTTAAAAGTATAATATAATTATATTTGATCAATTACAAATATATAAAATTAACTTACCAGTGATATGTAAAAATTATATTTAATCCATCGATATACATATTTTCTAATTTTTATTTTTATAAAAAATAAAGATTTGTTTCTATTTTTGATTTTTAGGAAAAAACTAATTTATTAATTCAAGTTTTTATATTGTGATATACATGATATTATGTTATATTATATATCATATATATTATCTGTATAACAATGTATATAATTAAATATATATATATAATATTCGGATTCGATCTTTAACGGATTGAATCAAATAAAATACATATTTGCTCAATTTATTTCAGATTACAAATTTTTATAATCAAATCATGTCCATCGAATCTTTTACTTGTTAAAAATTATAAATAATTGGATCAAATTCGGATCAGATTTGAATTAAAATTTGCTCCATTGATAGTCTTAGGTGTGGTGTCATACCTAAATCCTTGACCCATGACTAACACTGCGGTTCGTCAATCTAGTAATCCTCATACAACCAAACATGCCAAACAATACTACTCTCATGCAATATATAAATAATATATATATATATATATATAAATATATCAATATCCACAAAATCAAGGTCTTGTCTGAGAACAATAAAAGGAGTTACTAGAGTATAAAATAGATATAATATAAAAATATGCCCGTACATAAAGCAGATTGGCAAGAAACAAACTTTGACACCAACACACTAGTTGAGATGTCAAAGGAAAATTTGATCTGAAAAGATATAAACGAGTAAATTGTAAAACTCAGTGAGTAACAAGTGATACCTATTCTAACTATGTTGGGATATGCATCGCAACACATACTAAAACATACATATAGATACATAGTGAGCAGTTCATGTATATCAAACCATATATGTAGAAGTACTATCATATACAACAATCCTATCTCATAACAAAACATATTATACCAAAGGCATCACAATCTTATACCGGAATCAAGGCACTCGCCACTGGACGCTACGTATCACCGTCCTCTAATACAAGCCCCTAATGCCCCAATCTCATCATATATCTATCTCACAACAAAGCGTATCATGTCGGAGCATCCAACCTCATACTAGACTCAGGACACTCACCACTAGACCTTGCACATCCATCTCCCAATACAAGCCCTTGATGTCCCAATCTTATCACATAATACGACTCTCCACATATATAATTAAAACATTTTTTACATAAACTCTTATATAGTGTATATATCAACATACTGGTGTCAAACATAGTTTTCGCAGAAAAGCTCATTGTCATTTAAAAACATATCAATATATATCTTAAAAATTTTGCATATGTTAAAATATAGTTTATGCATCAAAACTAGAATCCATGCAATAAATCATAGTTAGTAAAACACATGTATAAGAAAATATATACATCATTCACTACACCAGGCCAAGCCAAAACTCGACGCACCCACAAATGACTCAACGATTGATGTGAGCCTCTGCCGACATGTCTATAATTACAAAAACACATAATCAAGACCAACACTAGAATCAACATAAGAAAGGACTCAATAGCCCAAAACCAGGCTATAAACCCCTCCAAACCCTAGCACGTATCCCAAGCTCATTACCCATCACCCAAAACCCAATGATTAAAACTTCCTATTTTGTCCTCAATTGACCCCTCAAACTTTATCTTCTTTCAATTTCACCCTTCTACTATTATAGATTTAGTGTTGTACTTACCTACCTCTACTCTTCGACCTACCTCTTTTATTCTTTCAATTTGGCCCCTCAACAATTTGGATTTGAAACCTAAACTTTCTAATTTCTCAATTAACCCCCTAGTCTTTATAATTTCCTCAATTACCTCGTTCTAGAATTATAGTTAAACCCAACTCTTTTAATTTGTGCAATTCAGCTCTTAAACTTAGTATTTAGTCAATAATTCCATTTTTTTTAAATTAGGGATATTACATGTGGATAAAAGTGATTATAATTAGAAATAGAGTGCATTTGCAAATTTGTCAAAATTCTTGAAATTAATGAAAGTAAATGTTTGTAATATAACTTGGGCAATTCATTTGTAGAAATTTTTTTTCTTGAAAAAGACCAAAATGCCCTTGCTTTTTTGTTTCTTTTTTTTTCTCATATTTCTTTCATTTCTGCCTTTGTAACTAAAATGCCCTCATTTTACTCAATGTTTCTTCTTCCTTGAATATGGTTGCTGATGGAAGCTTACGGCCAATATACAATGGAGGACTATCATCCACTGAAATTCTATGGTTGGCACCATTTATTGCCTAGTTTTGATTGCAATTACCTTATTTGATTACTTTTTCTTATACCTTCTTTTGTCTATTCTTAGTCTTCAAGCTTCATCATCAATCTCAAAGACTGTGACCAA
>CAJVSB020000448.1:0-48183 GCA_911865555.2 Thlaspi arvense | reverse complement strand
AACCCAACCAGAATTTAACCTCCTTTCTTCTCAAAATCTAGAATGTTGCTTTATTTTCTTCTTATTAGAACTTAGAAACGTCGCTAACTAGCACATTTATACAGATAAGGATTTTTAACATCGTATCAGATGTCTATATGTTTAAATTTGAATATTGAATTTGGATAAAGCCAGCAAGGTGTATGCCATCTTACCCAAGGATTTGAAAGGGTCTGCATAGTTTGTCCCAGGTTTTCTGAGAATTATTAGTTGCTGCTCAATAATGAAGAGTTGAACTTATAATTATTATTTAGCAGATTCCATATTCCAATATCAACTGAATCCATATGCAAAGTGAACCTCTTGTTGTATAAGCTAACAATAGAAGATAGTAGTGCCTCAAGTTGGATTAAGAAAAGAAAAAAAGAACTGAAACTTAATAAATTATTATCAGATTTGAACGTGTTTGACCCGTTGAGAGTGCTGAGCACCCTACCTGTCAAGTTAATAAGAATATTCTCAAGTCAGCTCCTGCCTTGAGGCAATTGGTTATTAATTGTTACAGTAAAACTAATATTGATTTTTCCATGGGTATGCATCTTGAAACGACTCTTAAATTTCCAGCGGTTTATGGACTAATGCTATTTATGTCCTCTTGTCCTTTTTCTCCCTTCTTTCCCCTGCATATGTTTGTCTGTTAAATTTTTTTGGAACCTTGAATTTTAGAACTTTGAAATTGTCCTTTGTCATGAAGCATGTCAAAGAGTTGGAGATCTGCACATTGCATTGACATTTTAGAAATAACACCTTCATTGATTAGGACGAATACGGCCTGATTCATTTTACATTTTTGTCAATTATACTCCTGATAAGACTAATTTTGACGTGATGATATGCTGTGACCACGAATACACAAGGTAGTCTGTGTACTTCTAAGAATGCACATGATGCACAAATCTCTGGAACTCTTTGGTTATGTTTTGTTTTCCAAGAAAACCCAACTTTTTTCTTTTCATTAATGCTTTGATCGGCTTTCCTAGCTAGAGTAGATGTTTATGTTAAAGAAAATGCATCTCTTTGGAGAAATTTTCTCTGATGCAACAATGACATCCTCAATCTCCCTTCACATATTTGTTCAATTGCTTCCTTATTTATTTGTTTCCTTCTTTTCCTTTTTCCCCCTTTTTTCTTTGTTCTACAGAGAATGACAGTCTGAGGGCAGAGATGTCCGAGAAGGCGCTGAAGGCTGCAAAGCCCAATGCCTCTGCCGAGATTGTAGAGCACATTCTTGCTCTAGCGACCCTATCATGATTTGGGAGAGCGTAATGGAACGGGAAATTTGGGAGCAATGGATAACGTCCATTCACTCTTTGGCAAAAGTGTAGCGGCATTTGGTATTCTAACTTTATTCCAAAAGCTAAAAGCAAGTATTTGGATTAGCTTTTTCGGCTTGAGGAAGAAAGCTATAAAATCTTTAACTCTTGGCCCTTTTTCTTTTTCTTTTTTTCCCCCAATTTGGCCTAAAATCCTTGAACACTTGATACCAAATGTCCATGGCAAGTCAAATGGTAGTGGCTTTGTGTAATCACTCTTTTTCAGATTGGAAGAAAAAGAAACCCAACGTCTCTAGTCATGCTTCTCAATTCAATTAATGCAGTAAAGCGTTGCTATTTATGGAATACTCGCATTTCCATTTATCTTGTGTTGACAAAGGCCGCCAGTGATAATGGTTTTGGTGAGGTTGCTCTGCCCAATGATTGGCTCGTGTATGTGAGCATTTGGTATCCACGCACTCTCTCTCTCTCTCTCTCTGGCCTTTTTCATACGATAACCTAGCAGTAATGAAATTTTGAGCTGATTTTTATTTTGGTACAGCAGATTGATTTTCTAGCTCAAGATTTGGTTTGTCTTTCTTTCTTTTTTCTTTTTGCAAAATTATTAATATCTAAAAATTTATTGAATTTTTACTAATCTAATTCAAATTAATTAAAGTTTCATGATAAGGTAGAGTTTTTTCAGTAGAATCTATTTATATACAAGACTCTAATACGAGAATTTAATTAGAGAAACAAAGTATTGGTTACGTTAACTAATTATTTGATGATTTGAGTGTTTTCAATGCAGTGTTAAAATGACTTATGATTTGAAGGCTAATTGGCGTTCTAAAACATGTTACCCCAAAATTTGGTGTATAATTTCAACCGCACCCCTTTTTATATCTTTTTTAAAAACCTGCTTTTGAATAAATCCGAAGGCTCTCTTTGTACTCTCTTAAAGTTTGGACAAATTGTTGAATTTATCAAAATAAATATTTTTTTTATAATTTCAAGAAAAATAAATACAGGCAGGCGTAAGAAAAAAAATATCTTGCGTTTGAAAGAACCAGACTATAAGAACGTCCGTGGACGGAAAAGAAATGTCACCGGAAACACTGTATAAATTGCGAAATGGCGTTTTTCCGTCGGCGATCCAGACTGCAGTCCGATCAATCTGTGCGCACATCGACTCCAGACCCGAGACTACCCCTTCTTTCGCACGCTGGCTAGGCTGGGAGTGGTCAATGCGGATCCGAGCAAGCCTCCGATTTGTACCGCCGATGAGCTTCACTATGTCACCGTCCATAATTCCGATTGGCGCCTCGCTCTCTGGCGCTACAAGCCTCCTCGTAAGGTTAGCGCTCTCTCATTCTGATCCATCTTTAATTACATGTGTGGAATCGTTCTCTGTTGACAAATAGTGCAATTAACTCGTGTGTGTTTAAATTCTGTCACAGGCGCCTCCGAGGAATCACCCCCTGGTGCTTTTGTCTGGAGTGGGACGAATGCGATTGGATTTGATCTCTCCCCTGGGGTGAGTTTGTTTGCAATCCTTGTATTGCTTACATACATAGATATATGATTAGCTCCAATCATCGGGAATATTTCTAGTATTGGATAGTACTTCTCCTCGTACGTGTCATTTGCTAAATTTTTATATTGGCGCAAAGCCTGTGGGCTTTTTTCAACAACTTGCGTAATTTCTGAAATCTGACAACTTCAACTAGAATGAAGTATTGGAAGTTTTATTATCAAAACGCTGCGGTCAATATTGGTGATTATTCTTCAAAAGGCATGTCACAAAGCCCAGGGATGAGCTTCATGTTATATTAACTGCCTACATACCCTTTGACAGGGATCAAGCAAATTTATACTTCTTGGTGTGTAACGCATGATTGATCGGTTTATTTCTTTGCTAAGAAGTCTAATTAGTTATATATATTCACAGAAAAACTAGCATGGTGAGGCGGGGGTGTAATGCATATAAATTAGTAAATTTGGTATAAGAGCCAATTGAATTTTATAGTCAATTGATTTAACTTTAAGTACGTGGCTTCATTGATTTTGGTGCGATGTATGTATCTTCAGTTAATTAACACTGGTTATGGGACCCAATCAGTCTGTTAGTGTGAGCTATATCACCCAATTATTCTTCTATTGAAAATGTGACACTGTTAAATTTTGATTTGGGTTATGTAATCCAAATTAATTTGCTGTTGGGTATTGGAACTAATTAAATTTAATATCAAATCCATATAGCATAGGATATAATCCAAAAAGAATTTAATTGATAGGTAATTTAAATTGATGTGGTTTTAAGCATGTGACCTAATTACTTTGAAAGTGTAAATTTATTAATCTTTGGATGAGCAGATGTTCTGAGATAATGAGATGCACTTTTAGAGTACATCTTGTTTATTCTAAATTCAATGAATCTTAGGAGCTCTCTAAATTCTTACTTAATTTAAATTTTGACATGAAAAATTGAAAATAACGAGTCTTTAGAATTCATTTAATTGTTACCTAATTCCAAATGGATCCAAATTAGATTTCCTATGTAATGCCTTGTGTAGAATCAGGTGCTCTATGCTTTGTTAAATAATTATCAATATTTTTTAGGTAGAAATCCATTTTAATATATATTGTTTAATTTATTTAATTTCTTGCTTAGGCCAAGATTAATTTTGGAAGGTTTGGTACCAACAATTTGATAAGTAACAACATATTTGAGAATGGCTTTATTTAATTTCCTCAGTGCCATTTTTGTGTTTAGAAGGCTTGGTGCCAAAATTTGAACGCATAGAATGTGTGTCATTGTCAAAATAACAACCTAAGTTGATGGTTAATTTTGAGTTGTTTTATTGAAATGAAGATCTTTCTTTAGATCCATTTCATTTTATCTTCGTTTTATACCAATTTTCACTTGTGGCGGGAAAATGGGAGGATGGTGCATCCCCCACTGGATTGATCCATGTTCTTTTTCAATTTTCATTTTTCTGCTTTTTTTTCCAAAAAAGTAGATTTTTATTTTTTTAGAATGACTTTGGCACTCCTGAAAAGCTGAAGTTAAAAGTTCTTTTACCGGATAAAACCTTAATTTGTTGGTCTTGGATTTCAAATTCTGTCTTTAATTTGGAAAGGAAAAGGCCTAAAATTAAAGGAACAACTTGAAATGATTGTATGATGAAACTCTAGAGAAAGACTAAGAGATATAGACTGTCATTCTAAGGCCAGAATTTTGGTGTTAAAAATAGATAGCAAAAGGCAGGAAGGAATTTGAGGATGGATCATCTTTTTGTCCCCTTAATTTTGTATGATAAAAGTTATCATTGTGTTTGACCAAACACATCTTTCTAGGCTATAAAAGGTTGAGAGCATTACAATGCTAGCCCTTTCATGAAAAATAGGTCAACTTTGTAAGTGCTATGTGCTTTCTGAGGCGAGTGTTGATTTGGTTTGAACCAATATATATTGTGCACATGTGGTTGCCTGTTGAATGGCATACCTAACAAGTCCTGTGGCATTCTTCATTTACCTAACATTACTGTTGATGTATCTTTTGTTTTGTTGAATTCCTTGTTTTGGTCTTTCCTAATGAATTTATGCTGTTGGCAGTCTTCATTTGCACGTTACATGTCTAGCCAAGGATTTGATACATGGATTCTGGAAGTTCGTGGGGCTGGGTTGAGCACCAAAGGAATGAGGATCATGGAGGGCAGGAAACCTACCCATGCTATTTCTGAGCAGATTGATTCCACTATTGATCATTACAAGAATGGTGCGTACTTCATTTTGCAGAAATAGACGTCCCCTTCCACCTAAAATACATGGACTTAGGTGATTATTGGATCTGATAAATCACAATGGTGGGAACATTGACCGAAACTTTCATCAATCTTGTTTGAAAGACTCCCTAGCTTTTTTAAAATGGAGGTCCATGAAAGATTCTGTATCGTAAGTTGTTTGAGCAAATAACATAACTCATAGGAGATGCTCAGTCTGGTGAACTCTAACCATATTGGGGGAATACTTCCAGGATTACGAGAGGCAGAGGGAAATTCTGTAATTGATGGCCATATAGCGGATTTGGGTCAAAGTATCATGGATGTCACTGAAAAAGGTCAAAGATATGTATCTTCTCAGTTTATTGACTTGCAAGATCATTTCTCTCTCCTAGGATAGAAGATTTCCAGACACTACTGGGCCTTAAAGTGAAGTATGATTGGGACTTTGATCATTATCTAGAAGAGGATGTTCCTGCTGCAGTGAGTGATATCTCTTGATTATTTGTAACTTGAGACATGGAAGCTAATCTGATTCACTATTTCTTCCTTTACAAGTTGTACATTGTTAATAGGAAAAATTGGAGTAAGATATACCTTTCTAATGGAGAGTGTCACTGTAATATGTTTAACAAACCAATTTAATTAATGTAGATGGCGTATATAAGGACTAAATGCAAACCAAAGGATGACAAGTTGCTTGCAGTTGGTCACTCAATGGGGGGTATCTTGCTGTATGCAATGTTGTCCCGAAGTGGTATGGTGCTTCATTTGCTTCTCCTTCTTCACCCCTCCCCCCATGATTATCTTATTTTTTTAATAAAAACATTTTCATGTCTTACATAAACATATAAAAACCAAGTCTCAGGTTGAGCATGTGGATGTACTCAACTTTGTTGTTGCACAAATTAGAGCAAATTTATATAGACTTCTAAGGGCCTCTGTCAACTTGGAATAGAGAAATTAGAGGAAAGAAAGAAAGGGAGAAGAAATGACTCACAACTAGGAAGATAATTCAACAAAAACTTGCTTCTGTGCAGTGAACCTATTTCATATGGCTAAGGGAGTGCATGAATTTATGATTATCCCACCCATTTCATTAGTCTAGTATGCCGTAAAGTGCCTACAAAGCACACAGATTCGGAACTTCTATTGTGTTGTGTTTTTTCTGAAATCATTCTGTGAACGATGCCTATTGAATATTCAGAATATAATGGAATTTTTAGTTTTTAATTTTGGGGCTGAGAGGGTTGCTGATTGTGCTGGGGCATTCTTCTTTTCTGGTTTTAGCTTGTAAATGGTGTTGAACTAAGGGGTCCCTTGTATCATATAAACCTTATAAGTGGCAATGAATTAAGCTGTTCTCCTTCTGCTGAACAGAATTTGCATGTTAACTACTGTTGTATTCTACAGAAGCACTAGAGAATTCATACTAAAAAGAGGAGATTTCTTTTAAATTAGTACTCATGAGAATATTATTTGGTGAAAAGATTTATATTATAGTTGTCCTTTTATTCTGATTTTTTACTTCCATTCATATATACTCATGAGAATATCATTTAATGAAGAGATTTATATTATAGTTGTCCTTTTACTCTGATTTTTTACTTCCATTCATACATTTAGCTCTTGTTGCTATTTTAGTATCTGCTTATTCTCTCTCATTTCTAACAATTCAAGAAATAGTAAAGGAAATACCCTCACTAGAAGACGCCAGTGCTTATATATATCTGCTCAACAATTGTGAAATCATAGTTTAGTGAAGACTTTTATGGAATATTATGGTGAAGTAAAATTATCTTGGATTAAATGTAACAGCTCATAGGCTTACTTCAAAAATTTTTAAAAACTAGCTTTCAATGTTAAAAAGTCCTAGAAAAAATTTTCAACACTTTGCGATAAGTGTACTTTTAAATATAAAAAGAACCATTAGATAATAAATAACCATTTGAGAGAAATGATCTATTCTTTAAAGACATGTTAAAACTAAAAAACTGCTTCTATTAGAATTTGTTATCAACTTTAAAATTATCTAGAGACTTGAATTCTCAACCAAAAATTATAAATTATAGTGGAAGGGTCATGGTTTACCTCGGAAATAGCCTCTGAACAATGCAGGATAAGGCCACATAAAGTCCAAACCCCCCAGTATTACGCAAAGTGGGGACTCATGGCCTGGGGACACCTCTGTTTAATACTAATATAATAACAAATGAATTGTTGGAAAGTTGTATACTACAGCTGGTGGTGGCAGAGGGAGTATGTTGATGTTGAATACAGAGGTTTTATTGCTTGGTATCATCAGTGCACGTTATCTTCATGCTGCATGGTGTGAAGATGTTTCTGTCACTAAATATTGATTACTAAATCAGTTTAGTGTCTTACTTTGAAAGGTTTTGATGGACGGGACTCTGTTGGCATCAGTCATTACTTTGGGCTCATCCCTCGACTACACGACTTCAAAATCATCACTAAAATTTCTTCTACCCCTGGTAAATGGAGTGACTGCCAGTTGTTTTAAGAAAAAATTTCTTTATTTAGATGGTAATGAGTGAAGTTAAATTAGATTATAAAGCTGAGCTTAATTCATAATGTTTTACACAGGCAGATCCTGCTCAGGCTTTAAATGTTCCCCTTATTCCATTGGGAGCGTTGCTTGCTGCAGCTTACCCTCTTGCAGTCCGTCCTCTCCTTATATTTTGTCTTGGTTGAATTCCCAGATATCTGCAGAAAACATGATGCATCCTGAGTTGTTTGAGAAACTCATCTTGAACAACTTTTGTGAGTATATGATTTTGGTTCCCTAGCTGACGTGAGTAGTTCTGTTTTACTGCTTTTAGATGCATAAGAGGAATGTGGTAAATAATTTCTAGCTTATATATTGGAGAGGTTGCATTAGTTTCATATATCATTTACTCAAACCAAATCTATATCTGTTTTAATATGAATTACCCATATCCATATCCATTTCACTTTTAGTAAATAATTTGGTATGTAACATAATCACAGAAGTTCAATAAATTCCAAAAGAATTACAATTTTTTTCGAAATTCTAAAAGTTAAGAAAAGATAATTTCTTTAACAAAAAGAGACAATTGCAATTCATAATTTATTTTAAAATTCTTTCTTATTTTAACAAAAAAATAGACAATTTCAATTTATAATGTATTCTAAAATTATCTAAATAGAGAAAATAGTAAGGATTTTTTATTTTTTTTTCCTTTCCTTTTTATCTCTCAAGTTTCTCAAACATATGTTTAAACTAATTATTTTTAACAATTGCATTTTTCTTGTTTTGAAATCAACTAAAATAAAAAGAGTAACTCAAAAATGGATTAGGATTATGAAAGCATAATAGGTGCAAATTATTTACATATTTTTTCATTCACAATTATCTTTGAAATGAAGGATTTCAATCTATAGAGCATAGTTTACTTATATTTATTAAGTAGATAATATTAAAAATATAAGACTTTCAAATTGAATAGAGTAACAAGATAATTTTATATTTACAATTATTATCTTTTAGAAAATTGTTCAAAGCCTCTATTTTATAACCACCTAAGAGAATGATAAATGGTTATTGTAAATATTTATCATCTTAGCCACTACGTGCTTTGCTCTAAATCAATCAAAAACTTTAAGCATTTTTTAAATTTATTTGAATTAATTTATTATAATTTTAGTAAATATTTTATTATAATTATAATTTTTATTAGTTTAAATTATAGTTTGTATCAAGAACGGTATTTTTTGTTTTGTTTAATATTTATTTTATATGTCAAAATTGAATAATAATTTGATTAGTATGTTGTGAGTGTGATAAACACATATAAGTTATATTTTGTACTAGTTCAAAATCATTTTTTTGTTTTTCAAGTATTTAATAGAATAATTATTAAATGTGAATTTGTATAGTTATTAAAGTTTAGTTTCATCATTGTAATTTAATTGTATTAAATGGTATTTTTCAATTTAATGATTACATATTTTTATATAAATAGTTAAATCCTTTCTTTTTTGTAAAATATGTTTTTATAATCTTTCAAAAATCTTTGAACTTCCAATATTATATGTCTTATGAGTTATGATGTTCATATAAGAAAAATATCTTAGGATGTAATACATAAATATGTGAATAGATATTTATATAGACAAGATATATATATACACACATATATATATATGTATGTATGTATGTATGAAATTTAGGTATATAATTCGGGTATATGAGTATATGAATATAGGTATATAAGTATGGATATTCAGGTATTCAGGCATTATTACATAAAACCATATCCAAACTCAAACCCGACTAGAAACTGAATTATAATGGCTAAATCCAAATCCTAGTCGGGTAAATGGTTCAGGTACCTGCAAAACCCGAATCCATTTACATCCCTACACATGAGCTTGTGGAATCATCAGAATTCAACGGCCTCAGATGGCAAGAGGATTAAAGCTCATAGGATTACCACCCACTCTTGGGCTTGACTGATGTTTTGTACATTTTTATTACCTATTTGCTTTTAGTACATCGAAAATATGAGGTAAACATGTCTCTGATAGGACTGGAATTCCCTGCTTCCCATGTAGGGGGTGAGGTAATGACTGCTTGATGTAGAATAAGATGTAGACCTAGGAAAGGAATTAAAGAAAGAATGCCTACCCTCACAAGGGATCACCCATGCCCACAGACATGCATACAAGTCTTATAAACTTGTAATTATTACAATTACAACCCCAAACCTACGAGAACTTTAAGGGATCTTAAATAAATCCAAGATTTTAAGAAATAATTTCAATATAGTCTTACTTCCATCAACAATAATTACCAAACGGAAATCCTACCAGAACTTAAATTTCCTAATAAATAAAAACTACAAGGAGATAAAGAATCTTAGATTTCTAATCTTTGGTTTCCTTCCATGATAGCATTCTGCATTGTTCTCTTTAGGTTGAAAAACTCTTTTTCTTGGGTTTTGTTGTGAACAAGGTAGGACAACCTCAACTATTAAACCGTGGGTAAAAATCCAATTTGATCTCCAGAATGAAATAAAGGGTATTCTTGAATAGTTTTCTTCTTTTGCAGTGATAAACTTGACAGGGATAATAAAATTGGCAACTGGAATATCTTTCAAGTTTGAAGTATCTTCCACAAAATTCTCTTTATTGACTTTGCTTTTGTAATGTCTATCATTAACCTTCCCAGTGTCATCTTCATCTTGCTCTTTGTTAGTTTATAAGTGCAACCTCATTTGTTTCTTCAATTGCTTGGACTCTAATGCACCAAGGTATTCCTTTTCCCTTTGCACCTTTTGTTCCTACCAATTTCTTAGATTCCTTCCGATTTTTGAGTATTCTGTGTTGATCTTGGCTTTGTCTGTATCTATACTAGGCCCCCATCTGCTGTGTCAAATCAAGATTGTGGCCTTCTTCTTCAGTAAAAGTTTTCCTTTGTGTCCCCCCCCCCCCCCCCCCTTTTTGGCCCTCCTTGAATAAGGTCTCAGCATGGGTTGGAGCCAAAATAAATGGACCAGATCAGGCTTAGGAAAAAATGCTGGGTTTGGTCTGTGTTGGTTGTGGGCTTAGGTTGGATTTTAATGCAAAACATGGATGGATTAGAGTCCAGTGGATCGAGTTGAGGATGTGGGCTAGTGTATGCCTTGGTTCTGGAATGAGGGCTTCACAAACCGTGTTCGAGAGAAAGGATGGCTCGGGTTTCTCTGCTGAGTCCATCTCACTTGAGTCATGTGAATAACATCTGCACCAATATCTCCCATCCTATATTTGATAAGGGCCTAGATATTGAAACTGCTCACTGTAAGGCATTTTCTTGGGCTTAAATGTCAACTATTCTTCATTGATATCTCGAATTTAACAAAAATTGCATTCTATGTACCCAATTTTACTTTAAACTTATCTTAAACCCTCTGGATTCTGAAGTTTCTCCCTGAAGTTTTAATCTAGCACTACTTTTGTTTCATCAATAAATAATATCATCTTTAAATAACAGGCACCAACAATTTTATATTTCACTTTTTTAGTCAGATCAACCTGAGGGGCCATAACTAGTGCAAAAAGACAAAAACTTAATGTAGGTCCTTCAAATAAATGTACAATCACTGAAAGTTACTAGTAAGATTTATTGTTCGTGTCCCTAATTTACATTTTTTCCTGACGGATGCTCCATAATTCACAGAATTTAGCTTGTTATATTTTGGGACAGAACTTCTGGAACTCTGTTCTCTTAAGAGTTGGTTCATTATATTTCAATTATATCAGGGTATTGGTCTTCTTTCGTAACACTCTTTATTACAATAATGGTGATGCGGTCTTCAATATTCTACAGGTAATATACCAACTAAGCTTCTTGTGCAGCTGACAACAGCCTTCCAAGGAGGTGGACTGTGTGACAGGAGCAGAAGTTTCTTTTATAAAGATCATCTGCATAAAATCAAAGTGCCAACTTTAGCACTTGCTGGAGATCAGGACCTTATTTGCCCCCAGAAGCTGTATATGGTTGAAAATTTTAATATATGTCTTGTAAATTTTTCATGAGCTCTAATTTCATTTTCTTAAATGGGGTCTAATTTGTGATGCAGAGACGGCCAAGCTTATTCCAAGGGATTTGGTTACCTTAAAGTTTTTGGTGAACCTGGTGGTCCACATTATGGTCACTACAACTTAGTGGGAGGCTATGCGGTATGTCCTGATCCTTCTTCTGGTTAATGTTCCTCTCGTGTAATATGAATTTTGTTGCAGTAATTTCATAGTATTTTAATGCGTTCAAAATTTTATAAATGCAGGCAACAGATCAAGTTTATCCATGTATAATTGAATTTCTCAGTCTTCATGATACAGCTTGATTTCTGATATAAGATACAGAATTTTCCATTTTAAAGCCACCAGAGATGTCACTTCATTTGATTTCTTTGGGGGATAAGAAGCAGTTCCGCTGAAATACCTTGTGGAAAAGGGAGAATCTCTTCCTAGCTTGTGCATATGAAACATGTAAGTGTAAATTTATGTATATTGCTGTAGAAAGCAGTGCCATTTCTTCACATTGTCAGTGAAGAAAGAGCAATGACTAGAATCATACAAATAGAACTATTACACATTTCATAGAGGAGTTCGGTGGTAGTTTCGTGAGCAGTATGATAATGTCAGTTATATGTGAATGAAGAAGTAACAAACTCCCATATATTAGAGGCGTTGACGTGTTTCTAAACAGAGACAGAAACAATGAACAATGTATAAATTACGGAATGTATAGAGTAAATATTTCCTTTTCTTGATAGATAGTATTTAGGGTGCTAGTACGAGTTGTTTTTCTTACTCATGTTCCTTTTGCATGGAGTGAGATGGGTCTCTTGTCCATGAGAGAGGGGTATTAGTGGTGGTATAAAAATCAACTGATCACAAGCATGGATTGGATCAAAGATAATTTTGATTCCATCAAATAAAGGAATCCGAATTCCTTTGACAGAGTGATGGAATCCTTATTTAAGCATTAATTATTATATTATTCTTTACTTTTTAAGTAAATAATAAAAATATCATATAGATATAAAAAATTAAGTATTTATAATATTATATATTAATATATTGTATTACACTATAATAAATTATATAATATAATTATGTATTATATATATCTAATATAATATAATAAATTGTATAATATGATATATTATATCATTTATTATATTTATATAATATATATAACTTATTATATATATACATACAAATACACATATATATGAATTTAATATTTTAATGTTAGAATAAAAAAATTAATTTTTTAATTATTTTAATACGTGCAAAATATATTAAAAGTTATTTTTTTAATTTTTAAATCTTTATAACAAAGGGTATTTTTGTCCTTAAATATATATTTTTTATTTTCTTATCTCTTTTCCAACACACCAAATATAATAATGGAATAGGAATTATTATTCCATGAGTGTACACTAAACATACTTTTAGGAATCTTGATTCCATTCTATTTTTATTCTCACTCTTATTCTCATTCTATCAAAAATCATTTATATCGTATTATAAACTATCTTAAGAAATTTATTTGCATTGATGTGACGTCCCATGTTTGAGATATTTCGTGATCATATTCATTATCTATTTCTTTGAACATTTGTCACGTTCGTGAGTTAGACATCGCATTTTGTTTATAATTGATTTTAAAATAATTGAATTGGTAAAAACCTAAATCATATGTGAATTTTTAATTACAGAAATCGGACAGTCATTATAAGCGATTATAATTTATGGAGACTTGTGAAGTAGAGGACACGCTCACATGGCATTGGATTTTGCATAGGGAGTTGAGATACTTGTAATGACATTAATTTTACCCTTTTGGAAATCAGATCTTGAAACTTGGAAACTCAGTTGCCATCAAAATTCATGTCAATTAGATTGATGGGTTTGATAAAACGTGGTTTTGATGTCAACATCTACGATCTAGCCATCTTCAAAAATGATATCATCATTATTAGAGCAAAATAGTCACCAGAATCACTTTCTTTTTCTTCTTTTCTTTTTTGGTCCAAGCAGAGGGCCGAAGTCCGAGGGATGAACCTTTTGTCGAGTTCAAGGATTTCCCTTTTGACGGAATCTTTTAGGTGACATGTCATCTATTAACTATGACAACTGTTTTGCCAGGGCAAATAGAGGGTTGTTAATGTAGTATGACTTAAAATTCTGGACCTTTCTGTCATTCAATTTAGAAATAGCAGCGGGACAAGCATGGGCCCTGCATCCCGCGTAAGGATAATATCCGCAAACCTGATCCAATTAGTTGTTCTCTTGAGACACACCAGCTATAGATATAGAAATTCTGCCCCAACTGCCATACCCGTTTAATATGAACCTTTTTTTTTTTTTTTGGGATCTAGTTATACATTGATGAAATATATTTATAAAAAAGAACTGAAGTACCAAGTTTTTAGCAGTCTCCTGATCAAGATTGATGCTTGTTTAAGGTAGGATTTCCCAGGCGTGCAATTCAACAAGTCAACAATACAGACTCTGTAAAAACCGTCAGGACCTCGACGTTGGAGACAAGTTTGCGTTTCATTTCAATCACTGGACAGACAGAACAATTCCAATAATTGGGCTTGTGTTGTCTTAAAATAATGTTTAAGTAAATGTAAACCAAGGAGGTGAATTAGGTTTAAGAGTCTAATCGGTCATTTGACCTTTTAAACTTTTGTATTTGACTTTCAACCCAGAGAACTCAAGGAAGGCTATGATACCTCCCTGGCTTCTAATTGCCAAGAGAGGAGTTGAAATAGATTTTTTTCACTTGACAGAAAAAGTAAAGCGATGAACACGATGGCCTTGAAACTAACACTTTAATTCAGAATCGTGAATAGTCATTTCAATGAACTACAAAAATTAAATAAATCCAGAGTCATCAATAGCATTCACAATATAAATAAAAAAACTGACGGGTAGGGTAGGATAGCAAAAGCATTACATATTGAATTTTAGTTTTTTTTTTTTTTTTTTTTGGGGGGGGGGGGGGGTGGGGAGGCGGGGTTGATGGGAGTATATAAGAAAATAGAATTGTGATTCAATGAACAACACCCATCACTTTTTTTTTCCAAATTTAATGCATATATAAAGACAAAACCACCAAACTCAAAAAAAAAAAAAAAAAAAAAAAGGAAGGAGAAAATGCTTGTGCAAGATATTGAGACTATACACTGGAGTTGGAGAACAGCAAAGCCTCATTCTTGAGTTGCTGCCGATGTTTTACAGATAGGGCATGCATTCTTTTGCAGAAGCCACTTCTTTATGCAGTGAATATGATAGAAGTGTCCACATTCCAGCTTCCCAACCTCATCCTCGGCTTCATAGTCCTCCTGCACAGGGGAAACACAAAATACCATTATTCTTATGTGAATAAACTACACACAATAATACATTTGGAAGAAAAAGTTGCAATGAGGAGTTACTGTTAGAAAATATGGATTTACTAACTTGACAAATGGTGCACTTCCATTCCATTTCAGCGGGGTACTGTGAAAACAAATTATCCAAAAGATTCGTTTTCTGTAAGCAATGAACTATCTCATCTTCTTTCAGTCCAGTATTCACATATCCAATTCTATCACCAAGCTCAAGCAATTCCTGTTTCAACCAATAAATGAAATGCTTTCAGTTTATGCAGCATTGTAGAACAGTAAAACTTCCCAGACAGTACTAGTGTTAAACAAAGTTAGTGTTTTCCCTTTTTCTTTTAATGTTTATAGATATTCGAGAACAATACCCTCATGGAATGAGAAAATCAAAAACTTGACCGGGGACAAAGAAAATGGGAATGGTGAAGTTTTTTTGAACAAAAATAAGAAGAACTTCTGAAGTTTTCACAAATTTTGTAATGTAAACATGATCACTTTTTGGAAACATAAGCATTACCAAACAATCTCTACACAAACAAAAGGATCAAAGATGCATTCGGTGATAAAATTAACAGACCTCATACGACATACTATCAACATCAAGTCTCCAGTCTCTGTATCGATCAAGTCTGTCAGATCTTCCTCCCCCCAGCAGTGTACTTTGGAGCATCATAATCTGCAGAATGGTAAGTATTGTGCTAAGATACATGTTATATTTTAACAAGATGAAAACTCTAACCAAACGTTGAAGTAGAAGCTTCCTTAATTAATCCTATCTAGCATGAAATTCACTAGAAGGTATTGTATATACTACCAGTGGCACAGCAATAAATTCTATCTAGATAACAGTTTAATCTTTCAATATTGTTTATTCTAATATATTACAGAGTTTATGCATCTCTTATTTACAAACTACTAATAACCACAATATAAGTCACACTTAATACTCAAAACTTCTAATTTTTCAAGACTCAAAAAATCCATGAATTTATGGAGAAATTATATATGGTAACATCTTCAATTTAAATTGGATTATGCTTGCACCACATATGCTTAAACAATGAGTTTGATGAAATTATATGCTCTAACAATGCTTCATCATCTTCCAATTAAGAAGTCTAGTGAGATCATTTTTTAGCATGAGATTTCAATCTAATTCTAATTTTTTTCTAGAACTTCAACAGGGCCATTTGATCCCACTAAATTCTAGGTGGCTTTGCCATGCCAAGTGCAGAGAGCAATATCTTCCATTTAAAGAATTTCATATCTCTGCATTTTTACTGGTATGGACATGGAAACAGTCAATTTGACCCATAAACCTATCTTCAATGAGAGGAAGTACAATACAAAAGTTAAAGTTAGGTGTGATAACTTTTACTTTTTCCTGTTTACGTCTATAAAGAAAAGGAAGAGGGAGAGAGGAAGGGGGAGAGAGATAGCGAGTGAACAATGTCTTTGCTTACCTAAAGGAAAATCAGAATCAGAAAAGAAAAAAAATGTTTAGGATGACAAGAATGGAACGTGAATTTTTTTTGTAAACAAATCTAAGCAGAAATTTTGCTAGCTTTGAAAGCTGCAAATAGTTTATCAAAAGTATTTTCCTTTTTTAGTGAGCAAAATTTTTTAAAGCATAAACATTACCAACAAACCAAAGTGTTCCACTTCCAATTATTTTTGGCAGACAAAAAAATTACAAATTAACAGGTCAAAATATTTCAAGCCAGTCTGACAGGATATGTTCTTCCAGCATGGGCTTTTGGCACCAAAATTTCTTCATGGCAACTCTCTTCCTTAGCCCAACAAAACCTAACATGGGACCTTTTTTATTTTACAATAATGGAAGTTGTACCAAGGTTGTTGCAGCAATGTGCATTCCAGAAGGATTCCTGCATGAACAAATTATAAGAGCAATCCACCGGAGTGGCTTGCATCTTATCAAATATTATTGGCCAAACACATGGACAGATTGGTGAAATGACGTTCACCATGCCAATTTAGCAAGAGAAGCTCAAAAAGACAGGATTCTACACTCTACCAGAATCAGAAGTTCCATGGATTCATTCGAGAATGGATTTTATATTGGATCCAAAGACAGCAAATGGACATGACTCCATTCTTGTTTTAGTTGCTTATTTCCAAAAACCTCCATCATAAAGACAGGATTCGGCATTCTAACAGAATCAGAAAATCCTTGAATTTATTTGAGAATGGATTTTGCATTGGAAATTCCAAAGACAGCAAATGGACATGAATTGTTGTTGTAGTTGCTTCTTTTCAAAAAATGGCACCCTTTATTTCATGTTCAAAATCTTCAGAAGCAATAGAGTCAGTGGTCTATTCTGCACAGAGAATTAGTGAAGCAACAAGGCGCTTCAACTTCTAATGGATCTAGTAGGGATGCCAAGTTTGTTAGGAACTTTTGGAGGACTTTGTAGAGGAAGTCAGGGACTAAACTTAAGTGTTCCAAATGTCATATCTCCATTATATGATAGAGTTTCCCTGTATTTTACCGAAAATGTGGCTCTATCATTTTAAGTGGAATGGAACTTGGACATGGTGTTTTATGTGTTCAAAATATAGTATAGGAGTAGGTTTCGGTAGAATGTAGCATTAGAATTTAATTTATCAGGTCTCTAATTATTCATATCTAATAAAATCTGTAGGATTTTTTCTTCAAATTAACCACGTTAAAGCAAATTTTATGCTTGGTACCACCAAAACCTTGACTTCCCAAGGTTGGAATATATTATATTATTTTATTTCAGTCCTAGCATTAGAATTTAATGCTAATAAAATATATTCAGTCTCTAACCATTCATATCTAATAAAATATATAACATTTTTTCTTCAAATTAACCACGTTAAAGCAAATTTTATGCTTGTTCACTAGGTACCACCAAAGCTTTGATTTCCCAAGGTTGGAATTTATTATATTATCTTATTTTAGTCCTAAGGAGATACTTAATAAATAAACAGGGCAACGGATTTTGGGATCACTAAATTGACATTTTTGAGGCATTAGTGCACCCACTATCTGTAATGCATACTAAAAATAATTTACTAGTGTATTAGTGTTCTCTCATAATCAGGCTCACTCGCATTGCTCTCTCTATAAAAATGTCACCCTTTCCTTGTCAGCCTTCTTCCTCCATTGCTTTGCATCAATATATTCAACCACCTAGCCCTAGCCCCCACACCAGACAATAACACTTCTTCAATGTTAACAGTTAGGCATCCCATTTCTCCTATAAATAAAAACAGAAAGAAGCATAGCGCATAAAAGCTTAACACCCTCAATTTTCACCCCTCTTTCATGAATCCACCATTAAGCAATCAATCATATTTAAAGCAAAATGAAAACTAGTTACATGCCAAATATTTGAACAGTTTACATTTAAAAGAAGAAACATTTATGAAGCCACTCTTTTAGCAAGTATAGCATATGAAAAAAAGCACACGAAGAACAGATAAACAAGTATTCAAGCAAAAAGGCATATATGATTCATGGTGCATAATTTGATATTAATTTAAATTTTCAAATCAAAAAAGCATCAAAGGACTCGAAAACTATTTTGAATAAATAAAAGTTCTACATTGGAATTAAAGGAAAGTCCATAGTCACATGAGAACAAAAACAAGATATACACAGGCACACCTCTGCAAGACCATCGGGAGAATGATGCCGAATGTGACGATGATACCTTGGTCCAAATATATCCCATCCCGAGTGTGTCATTCCAAAGGAATGGTCAGAGTCTATGAAGGGCATGGTTTCAGGGTTTACCCCTCTCCTTGCAGAATGAGAAGGGCGCTGCCAATGCAATATAAGTTAAGCAGTTTTAGCCTATGCATAAAATTTCCTAGGAACAAGTATGATAATGTAGAGTTGTGCTGATGAGAAAATGAATAGATTTCATGCACCAGTACACAACAAAAGGACAATACGAACTTATGATAGAAACAAGGAAATTAACTAAAGAGTGAAGACATAAAGCATACTGATCCAAAATACTTAACAAGCACTTAGTCAACATTAGAAAAATTAAATACACAACAGAAATGAATTAAACAAGAGCGCATGATACATACTGATCAAGGTATACAGGAGTGGTTTGAATAATCAATAAGACTTCCTAGCTTGGCAGCAAAAATTCGAAGTACTAATATAATAAACTTTATATCTACTGAACACGTGTTAAACGATTCAGTAATTAACGGTGGGAAATGGAGTAATATATAATTGTCTTCATTTGTGGAATGAAATGCGGAGAAGAGTAGTATGTTAATAATGATTAATCATAGGGAAAAAAAACTTTCAAAGAACCTCCAGAAAATCAAGCAAACGTGATGAACACCGACAATTAGTAATAACTGAAGATCAACTATTAAAACATCAATACACATTAACAGAAAAAAAAAAAATCAAGGCAAATATTAAGAAACAACAACGTTCTAGTTTCCCTGGAAGAAACTCAGGTCCGGGTATAAATTCAAGATCTCCCAATTCCCAAAATCAAACCCAGAAACCAAAATTCACTCGCAACACGCTGCAAGAGAGAGAAGCATAGGGAGACTAGATCAGTCTGGTTAACTTTTTTGATAGTTACTTCAGGTAATTTTTTCATTTGTTTGTGGTTTCTGTTCATTGCTTTCAATTTTCTCTCTGAAACTCCATAAACATTGAAAACTCCATCGTTTTTTGTGGATTTCATTTTTGAGAGAAAATTGTTTATAAGAAGTTTGGTTGTCTTATAAAAATGGGCTTCAAAAAAAAATCCAAAAACAATAATAAAAAAATCCTTTACAAAATAAATATTCCGTTTCAAGAAACAGAAAACTGTCTTCAAAACAAATCCAAAGATGGCCATCTTTGTTTTGAAAAGAGGCCTACCTCTCTCCTATTAAATCTGTCACCATCACCTCTCACCCTTGCAGAACCTGGCCTTCTTGATGATACACAATCAACTGAGGCAGCATCAGTTGTAAGACCACACCAAACATCAGGAACAACAACGGAAGCGGACGACGATTGTGAATCGAATTGTTATTACTCGCCATTGCCACAACTTGATTCGAGGGATTGTTCTTCTTCTGCTTCTTCTTCCTCACTTTCTTCGTCTCCCAGTTTGCCGAACTGCGGATTGCCGCCGCACCGAGACCTGTGACGATGCCGTACATCCAAAGCCCCTGAAGGTGGACCCAGATGTTATGTTCTTTTTCTTGGGTACGGGGGTCGTGGCGGTGGGGGTGGTGGGCGTGTGGTCGTTGGTGGGGGTGAAAGTGGAGAGGAGAGAGAGGAAATTGTGGATTTGCAGCGAGTGGAGTGGATGATTGGGGGCATTTGAGGGGGGTTTAGATCTGATTCTGAAAGGGGTTCGTTTCTGGGTCTTCTGTATCTCATGTGTTCTGCACCAGACATGATTCTGCAGAAGACACAGTCACACACACAGGGGTACAGAAGACTAACGGCCTTCGAAGAACAAATTGTACCAGAGGTGCCGCACACCGACACACACGCAAAGAGAGAAGAGGATTCGGTTAGAAGCGGAGTTGAAGGAAGGTGAAGAGATGGAGGGAGAGAGATGGATGAGAGGAATTAAGTTGAAGTTCAGTGGAAGAAAGGAACTGGCTATTATTCTTTTGGGAAAAATGAAACACACCCATGAACTGTTACTCGTTTGCAGACAAGCCCTTAAATTTTTTATTTTTGAAAATATGTGCATCAACTATTAAAAATGTTCTAATAAGCTCCTATAACTAACAACCTCCCAAAGGTGAAGACGTTCAATCATGTGATTTGTACGTGACACAATTTCCATTGCACTTCTATCAAAACCTAACTATTTTCGGGTTGAAGGGATTTAGAAAAAGAAAAGAAGAGTGGCGTGCAAAAGAAAAATATGTATTTTGAGCTATCACAGCAACGCAAATTTTCCTAGAATTTTTTAAATTTAAACTTTTTTCGGACGCGAAAAATATAATTTATTACTTTTTAATTTAGTTTAATAAAAATAGGGACTCTTTGTTTGAATTTCTTCGATTGAAGGCTCAGATAATGAGCATTTTTGGAATTTAAAATTTTTTTATTTTTAAAAACTTTTAGAAATCGTTGGAGTTAATTTTATTTTTTCTAATCTAACTTTCTCTCATTTTTTTAACTCATGAACCTGTTAAAAAATATTATCTCTTTTATTAGAGATAAAATTAGGATAAATATTTTAAAGATAAAATAACTACAAATATAAAAATTTATCCTAATTTTTCATATATTTATAAATACACATATAGTATATATATATATATATTTTTTTTTTTAATAGAGAAAAAAACTCAATATTATAATGATAATTATTATGTTGTGATCATATAAGCTAGTTATACTAAATCATGTAAATTTTTATATCTTATTTCCTGTATCTCTTTTGTTTCTAATTTTACTTTTCAATTTCTAATAAAACCAAGCCTCAAAGCACTTGGTGAAGTGGGGTTCTAATAAAAAGAGGAATAAATATTATCTCTTTTATTGGAGATAAGATTAGAATAAATATTTAAAATTTATCCTAATTTTTTATATTTTTATAAATACACATATAACATATATTTATTGTAATAGAGATAAAGCTCAATATTATAATGATAATTATTATATTTTGTCTATATAAACTGATTATACTAAACCACATAATTTTTTATCTTACTTCTTGTCTCTTTTTATTTTTAATTTTAATTTTCAATTTCTAATAAAACTAAGCTTGAAAGCACTTGGTGAAGTGGGCTTCAGATCAGAGGAGGAATAGCACCATTTTCTCCTAATTACCGATTAGGTACCTAATCTTAACCATGAAAATCCAAGGGGTGTGTTTACAAACTAATGAAAGTCGAGGGTGTGTGTGTTTAATTTTATTCTATTTATGTATTTTTGTAAGGCAATAAATAAATTTAAGGGGGAGTTGATGATGATGAGAGTGGGCTCTGTTTTGTCTCGTTGTTGCGCTAGTGGATGGCCGATGGCGCTAATGAGCGGTAAGAGGCTGCTAATTAATTGGGTTTTGTATGGAAGTTAAACAGCAATCTGAAACTCTGGATACTGTCGCCAACTTTTGTCTTCTTTTCTTTGTCCTTTCTTTTTTCGTTTTTCCATTTTTTCCCCTTTGATTAATTTTCATTTCAAACTCACGCCGCTGATCTTTTGTCTGTGAACAGATTCTTTATATGCTTTTCCACGTCCCTCCACTTGGATTCATCTGATTGGCTGAAATCTTGTGCTCATAAATTTCTGCCATGGAATTTTACTTTCATTCCCCGAGTATATGCATTTTTCTTAAGAAAAAGGTCCATCAACACCACTATGACAAAAAAAAAGATAAATAAATAAAATTTTAATGATGGGTATTGGAAGATAACTCAAACTACATTTTCAAAAAGAGAAAAAGCAAAAAGAAAACAATAAAGAAAGAGAGAACCTAAAACTTTAGGATTGAATTTATCTTAGAATTTTGTCATTTTCTTCACGAATAAACCTGAAATTTAATATAGAATTTCATATATACATTGGATGTGTGTGTTTTTGTGTGCATGTGTGTCTTTTTTTCCCCCAAAAATATGAGTTTTTAAACTTTTTTATAATAAATAAAACCAAATATTTTGCTAAAAAATCAATGTTCTAGGTAAAATAAACTAATAAATCTTTTTTAACTTTTGAAAAAAATAATTAAAAAGCCAAAACAATATGTGAACCAAAAATCATTGCAAGTCAATTTTTAATAATTTAATAAAAAAAAGTCTATTTTTTAGCAAAACGATATTAATTGAATGTTATTATGTCCAACTTATTACATAAATGTATTACAAGTAAAAGGTAGATAAATAATTTAACAAGATCACAGACAAATGGGTTTTTATTAAGACCAATTTCTTGAACAAATTACACCAAAAACCAGTTCACCAAGTAGTTTTATAGAGTAGGCAAATGCTAAAATGGGGAAGCCACTTTAAAAATTAAATAGAAAAGATTTTGAAAATTAGAAACTATCTTACTTAACCTTACAACCACCTTGATATTAAGGAATCTACGGGCATAAAATTAAGGTTATCAAAAATGCATTTTAAAGCGTAAAAACGTATATTTTTCATCGTACTAAACACTTTCGATTATACTTAAAATATTTTTTGAGTAAATTCTTGTAAAAACTCACTTTAAGACAGTAAAATGTTATAAACTAGCATTTTTACTAGTTACTTTCACACTTTTAATATTAAGTTTATAATTTATCATTTTACTAATTACTTTTCACGCAATAAACTATTCTAATCTCTATTTTCTACAAATAATTTATTGTTTTAATTTAATTTCTTATTATTTCTTATTAGTATTGTCCTTATGTTAGTTTTATATTTAAATATTTATAATTAAATTATTATTTATTATTTATATTATATTAATTATATTTATATTTTATTAAATTAAATATATATATACATGCATATATATTATGTATATTAAATAAAAGTTTTATTTTTACGTTTTAATTTTATATTTTCATTTTTATAAAGTTCAAGCACCAAATTCGCTTTTGGTAACTTTAAATACAATACCCGTACCCACCCTGATGACGTGTATGAAGTTGTTGAGGGAGCGGATTGTCAGAATTGAGAAATGACATTCGCCCAAGATAATTATTAAACTTTTTAATAATAAAATCAAAAACATACCAGACATGATACCCAATAAAACGACACCATTTTGATGGGACCCATCAGAGAAATCACGAGGTGGGAGAAGTCGTAGGTCCACAGGTTTCCAACTGTCATTAGAAAGTGCATTATTCTAAAGCTACAGTTTTAATCATGTGATTAAGCTTAATTTTTCTTTTTCCTTTTTTTTTTTGACTCCAAGCAATATCTTCACTGGAAAGCGTCCAAATTCCAAAAGCTGGAGGTGTGGGGGTTCATCTTCTTTTCACTCTTCGCACCCTTCCAGCCATAATCCATTCCGTGATTATAGCTCATATATATATATATATATATATATTGCTTTTAGGCTATTTGTTTCCTTTATTTAAAAAATAGATTTTTTAAATAATTAATAAATAACATATTCTCAATTAAAATACAACAATTCTAAGACAACTCCAATCAAAGATTTCTCAAGTCAAAGTCATCATCATAGCCCTCCTTTGACAAAACTATCCCTTCCCTCTCCTTCCAACCCCTCCTTCCCTTGGACCACCCCAAATCCTAAGTTTTTCTTCCTATCTAATTAAAAAAATATATATATCATTTTTTATATTTTCATTAAAATAATATAAAAATATAAAATAATTTCTATTTTTATAAATCACCTCTCAAAAGACATTTTCAAAAATGCTCATCCAAATACTTCTTATAAATATTTTGACTCTCTCCGCTGTACCTTACAATTTAAGATGAGAGGTGGAGTATTAATTATTAAAAATTTTTTAAATTTGATAATAGACTAGATTTTCATCTAAGAAACTCATTATGAATTAACGTCGGTATCAATATCAGTATCTGATACTAATTTAACGCATATTAATGTTATTAACTCACTAAATTATTACCTATCATTGAATATTACATATATATTAAATTATTTTTATTCTTTATTCATCTATTTTTTTTATCACATTTATATATTTTTAAATAATAAAAAATAAATTTTTAAAATAAACCAAATGTTTTATTCATAGTAAAAAATAGAGAACAAAAAATATTTTTGAAGCAACCTCTGATTTAAAAACTATTGATTAAGGCTTAAGATTAATCAATTAATTGCTAAAAAGGCGATGGCATTTGGGCTTGATAAGCTATGTTGCTAAAATGGTAGGCTCATTTCATTGACTAGAGTGAGAAGTTGGGAATTGTGAACGATCGCTTCACGTGTTAGTTAAGCAACTACAATACTACTGGTTCACGCCCTTCTCAGCGTGCCTTATTCCTATATTTAATCTCACTTCGCACATGAAAAACCTAACAATTCAAATCTAACGCGCACACGGCACGACGCCAGGGAGCCGAACAGCTGTGCCGACAAGGTCGCCGGCTGTGGCGTTTCGTTGCTACTTTCTGATTTTAAATTATTTAAAATTATTTTTAATAAAATATGGGGTAAAAAAATATTTTAATTTTTCAAATTTACTTCAACAATACTAAATACTATTCATGTCATAAAAAAAATATTTTTATTTTTTTATTAACTGTTAACTAATAATTACTTAATAATTTTATTTAAAAAATATAAAAATAATTCAATTTCACACATTTAAATTACCGATTTGATTAAAAATTAAAATATTATTTAATTTTCTTATTTTTTTAAAATTTTTTATTTTTATTTTTAAAAAATTAATTTTTTGATAAATTAATTTTATTATTTTTAATTATTAAATAATTTTTATTTTATTAAATTTTTTTATTTTGAATATTAAAATAAGAATGACAAAATGTTATTTAAGTTATAAAAATGTTAAGTGTCATTTAAATTTAAAAAAAAAAGTAAAATAAAATTAAAATATTATAAAATAAAATTTTTAAAAATAGTAAAATTATGTCATCAAAATGTTAGATTTTTTATTTTTAAAAAAGTTAATTTTAAAATTTAAAATTTTTAACTAAAATAAATAATATTTTAATTTTTAATTAGATATAATTCAAGCAGATAAAATGGGAATATGTTCACTTTTTTTTTTAACAAAACTATTAGTCAACAGTTAGTTAAAAGGAAAAAATATTTTTTCATAATAAGAATGCGGCTGAGTGTCATTTAAATAAACCTGAAGAGAGTAAAGTTATAACGATCCGAGTACTATTGACCCTAACAACTTGTTGAGCCTAAACCATTGGACCAAAATACTTAATCCCAAGTTGTTCAGTAGTAGTCTCTAGTCTCTTTTAAGTTCAGGATCTCTCCCGTATTTTTATCGATATGAGATTTGTCTAAGGGTGTCACACACACACAACCCCCATTTGAGGAGTCACACATACACCCCTTCTCTTTAGGACTCAACGAGGACTCGCCTCCTCTAGGGTGTCACATACACTCCCCCTTTGAAACTCAGCGTTCTCGCTGAGATTTGCTCCACCACCATTCAAGGTTGCACGCAGAGTGGCTTTGATACCATTTGTAACGACCCAAGTACTATTGACCTAACAACTTGTTGAGCTTGAATTACTAACCCAAAATGCTTAAACTCAAGTTGTTCAGTAGTAGTCTTTAGTCTCTTATAAGTTTAGGATCTCTCCCGTATTTTGTTGATGTGGAATTTATCCAAGAGTGTCACACATATATAACCCCCATTTTGAGTGTCACACATACACCCCTATCTTTAGAACTCAATAAGGACTCGCCTCCTCGGGGGTATCACATTTCATTGAGTCTCAAAGAGGGGAGTGTATATGACACCCCAAAGAAGAGTGTGTGTGCGTGACACCCTTGGGCAAATCCCACATTGACAAAACACGGGAGAAATCCTGAACTTATAAGAGATTAGAAACTACTATTGAACAATTTGGGCTTAAGTATTTTGAGCCAGTGATTTAGACTCAACAAGTTGTTAGGGCTAGTAATCTCGGATTGTTACAAATAGTATCAGAGTCACTCCGCGTACAACTTTAAACGGTGATGGGACAAACCTCAACAAGGACACTAAATTCTAAAGGGGAGTGTATGTGACACCCTAGAAGGGGCGAGTTCTCGTTGAGTCTCAAAGATGGGGGGTGTATGTGTGACACCCCAAAGAAGGGTTGTGTGTGTGTGACACTTTTAGGCAAATCTCACATCAACAAAATACGAGAGAGATCCTGGGTTTAAAAGATAGTAGAGACTACTACTGAAAAACTTGAACTTAAGTATTTTAGCCCAGTGATTCAGGTTCAGCAAGTTGCTAGGGTCAATAATACTCAGGTCGTTACAAAAGTATTTTTATCCTAAAGTTTATTTTACTTTCTTGAATTTTTATATTTTATTTTTTAAAACTATTTACTATATTATTTATCTTCTTAAAACTAATACCGTTAAATTAATTATTATATTTTATTCATTGAATTATTCAATTTTAAATGTTGAATTTTTTTAAATATTTCTATTTACATAGTTAATTATTAAAATTTTTAACAATTAAGTATTTAAATTGTAATTTAAATATTTTAAATTTTAACAATTAACAGTTATGATAATAATATTTAAAAAATTTAATATTTAATATTAAAGAGTTTAAGGGATAAATATAGCAAGTGGTTTAACAACATTACTTTTAAGGAAGTAAATTGTACAGTAGATAATTCAGGAGGATGAATAGGATAGAAAATAAAATTTTAGGGGATAAATTAATTTTTCTCTTAATTTTTTGACAAAACTTTTCTCAATGTATTTTATGAACTTTTATTTTCATGATTAATAAATAATATTTTGATTTTATTTTTTAGATAAAATTTGTGAGAATTTGAAAATTTTTTATTAATCATAAATAAAATATTACACATTTTAAATATGATATCATGGAATCCTTTTATTTCTTAATTTAATTTTTTTGGTCAACCTTTCGTGTTTGGCTGGCTTCACATACACGTGTTTTATATACATACGAAGAAAAATGAAATAAAAGAGATTTGTACTGTTGAAGATCTTGTCACTTTGAAAAATTTTTTTCTCGTCAACCTATTATTAATTTACTACTCACTAAATTCAGGTGTACAATTTTACCCTTTAATTCAGGCATCAATTACAAGGACAGGGTTACAAATATTCCTGTCCAGAAATAAAATATTAGCAACGCCTGCAGCGACCCGCTGAACTGGTAGGCCGACTTTGATTTAATTTTCCAAAAAGGATCATCCTCAAATTTTTGTTTTATAACACTTGTGACTTCAAAATTTTATCAAAATTACTTGAGCGGCTTTTTACTTTGTATTATTTTCAATTAAGCCCATGAAAGCAATTATGGCCCAGTAATGGTGGTTGATTAAAATTTTTGAAGGGTCAATCAATATATATTTAAGATTCAAGAACAAAAATAAATAAATATATATGTATATATCTAATTATAATTTTTTACCATGTTCAAATGCGTATATTTAATTATTGATAATAAAAAATGAAAATAAGATATAAATAGAAAAAAGTGAATGAAAAAGTAAATTTGACATAAATAAATATAAAAAATAAACAAGTAATGACATATTTAGTATGTAAATGGGTGTTGTTTATTATCTTTTTATTTTTTTTAGAAACTATTTTTGTATAATATAAATTTTATCTTTATATTTTAATTATTGAAAATATATTCATTATTTGAAACAATCTTTTAATATTAATATTATTTTATCTTGAACCTTTAATTAACTCTCTTAATTTTGAATTGATTTTAATTTTATTTTTAAACTTTTAGTTTATTCTTATAAATATTTTTCAATAAATACAAAAACGAAAAAATTGAGATACTATTATATAAACTGTTAAAATAAAAAAAAATTTTCTTCAGGGAATCATGGTGCCCCCGCTCCCAAACAGATCCGCGATCGGGGCAACTCAGTCTAACTCGTTTCTTTTGCATTGTATTTCTTATAAAACATTTATTGTAATTTTTCAAACTATATTTTTACTATTTAAAGATATGCTTACTCTTTAATTATTTAAAAAATAGGTATCTAAGTTTTATTAATTATTATAACAAAGCGGGATTAACACTTTCAGTTGAACTATTCAATTGTGTGGAAAACAAACAAGGCGTAGCCGGTGAGACTAACTAGACCTAAAAAAAGGGAAAGTCTTCAAGGTTGAAAGTGCTTTATTAGTTGTGGAAGGCAGCAGAGCAGCGCTGAAAGTGACTTATTAATTTGCATAGTTCAATGCACATATTGATAAGCGTGTAATTACAAAAAGAAGAGAAGCTGACTGGCACTTTTCAACTTTTGGTACAGAAGCTGAATCTTTCTTTCTTTTCCTGATTACTTACCAACTTTTTGACTTCTTGCTTCGCTTCTACTCTTCCCTTTCTCCTTGCTTCAATATCATAACCAGCCCATAGTTATAGGAAGAAATAGGATTGAAAAGTAAAGGAGGTGTTTGGTTACGTCGGAGAATTAAATTCTCTAGTTCTTCATGTTTTTGATATTTATTACATTTCCCCCAAATAATTTAAATTTTAGCAATTATCCACCTAACCGAGGGATAGTTCTGGTTTGTATAAAAAGAAGCCAAAAAAAAAAAAAAAAACGTTTGATAAGAATAGTTATTTAATTTTATCTAGTCGCATTCAAAGGATTTGATATAATATTGAATAAATTATATAAGTAAAATAATTATCCAGTTGAATGTGAATAAATTATATTAGGAGAATAGTGAAATAGGAGAAATGATCAATTAACATCTAATATCTTACACCGTTAATTTGATCAAAATCAACTGATGATATTAATTTTATATGTTGAAAGTTGTTAAAAATTAATGTCAATTAATATCATCCGTTGATTTTGACCAAATTAAAAATATAAGATATTGTGTAAGTAACTTATATTTATACTAAATATCAATTAATTTTTACTCATAAAATAATTTTATCTAATATTTATATTCAATTCATTTATGAGTATGAATTGATTTTTACTTGTAAAATAATTTTATCTTATATTTATATTCAATTCATTCACCGGTTCTCGCCACTAGCCACCGTTTGTCGTCTGCCCATTGCCGCTTGCCAGCCTTGTCCTGTTTTACCATGTTTAACTTAACAAATGAGTATAACAATCTAATATATTACGTAATTAAAATATTTTATTCATAAATTATTCTATTCTATTTAATTCTGTCTGATCTAATTATAAGATTATTTCTCAAACAGTTTTTAAAATAGCCCTTCAACTTGAGGCGGTGTAAAGACAGGAACAGTTAAATTGTTTATTTATTATATACTTTTAATTGATATCTATTTGGGAGTTCGAAAGAGCTCTCCGAATAACTCTTTTGTACCTGGCTCTTTTAAGCCCAACAAACCCTATTGATATTTATTATTTTTTTAAACATACTTATAATAAATGACAGTATTTATTTACTTGTGTAAGATTTTTACATGTTAAAAAAATATAATTTATCTAAAAATTGAATTTTTGTAAATAACCAAATAAAAAATATTCCTTATTTCATAACAAAAACGTCAATCTCCAAAAAGACCTTTTTATAAAAAAAATTCTATAATATTTTAGAGTGTTCAGCTAAATTTTTTTAAAATTTAAAAAATAGATTTCTAATTATTTTTCAAAATTCGTGTGGGTAGTTTCTAAAAAAAATCAATTTTCTAGAAAATGATTTTTTAAAATTTTTATTCAAATGCACCATAATTATAAATACATGTATATTTCACATGCATGTATAGGCTGTGTATATAAATCTATAATCTTGTATTCAATAATTATTTTTTTGTGTAGCTTTTTATGATAATTGAGCGCACGTATATTCTTTGCCTTTCACTCCACGTATTTTTTTATTATTAAAGTTAATGGTAAGATAATTGAATTCTACTAACTCTAACAGGGATATTAGTTAAATTTTTGAGTGTCAAATATTTACAGAAAAGTCCTTTTTCTAAGAAAAAAAAATTAGTATTAGTGAAAACTCGGAGATATTAGAATTTATTATTATTTAGAATAAAACAAAGAAAAAGAAAATTCCTCCGTTAATAAATGAATATTAGAATATATGAATACTGTCACATATCCCACGTCACAAATTGAGTGAATAAAAAATACTGAATTATATTACGGGTGCTACAAATTTTAATAAGTATTTTTTTTGTGGAGAATATAATTATTTCCTAACAAATAGTATTATATCTAATTACGAGATATTAGTTTGATGACGGCAAAACCTCTCTGTAAAGAGACAGGTGGGGAGATCACGTGAACGGCATTTTGTCAAGATTCGAGGTTGACGAGAGCGTTAAAGCGTTGGAGTGGGATAGCCCGGTGACAGAGAGAATATTGGCGATATTGTTTATCCATTCTAGACCTAAACAGGTAAGCTGTCCTCTTAGTAAGGCAACAAAGCCCACCAGGCCCAATTCAAGTTGGGCCCACCTTTGCCCATGCGATTCGTGGTATTTATTTAATGTTTTACTCATTAAATTATAATTCATTTGCGTGTATAACATTTAATTGATTATTTTTTATTAATTCGATTTTTTTAAAAAAAATATTTTTTGGAAAAGGATGTCCTTGTGCTACAAGACTCCCACTTGTGACATGTTTGGAGACGATTACAAGTGTATGCAGCATGCATTATCGTAAAAATTAAAATTTATTCTGCATTTGGACTTCAAATTTTTTGAAGAAAAATAAAACTAAAAAACATTTTCATTTAAAATAATTTAAAATGAATTATTGGTTGTCCACATTTTCATAGGTTCACAAGCACAGCATCCTTTCTGTCCTTGATTTCCAATACCGAAATTAAAATTTTTTATTTTGTGCAACATCTTTGCAGCTTTATTTAATGGATTTCACATATACAGCCAAATTTTATTCAGTTTGATTCTGCAATAAAAAAAGAAGGTATCACAAGCCAACTCAGTTCAGCCAACACACAAAAGCACCTTTCACAAAAGCATTTTTTGGCTTATTTGGTTTTCTTTGCTTTTGCTGGCTTTCTTGGGATCTTTCTTATAACTTCTCTGTCAAACTGCCTGTATGACCTCCTCAACTCACCCCTTGCTGCCGCAAGAAATTCATCCACTTCATCCTCGTATCTCTCATACAGATATGGAAGTGTTTCCAAGCATAGGCACCCTAAACAATTATGTCATCACAAAATTAGCTTTTGTTTAATGCCACAATAATTTTAATAATAAAAAAGAAGATTATTGGATTTGTTTAAGAAATAATTTTATGGAAATTTTATAAAAATTAAGTTTTAGAATTCTCAAAATATATTTTTCTCAAAAATAAATTCTATAGCTTATTTCTTTCAAGAAAACCCAATTCGCATTTGAAAGTTATCTTGGGGGAATGTTAAAAGAAATAAGCTTTAAAATTCTCAGAATATAATTCTATTTGATATAAAAATGAAATATGTTTATAGAGATTTTATTTTATTTTTGCCTTTTGAAAATCACATAAAACAAAAACTGATAGCAAATGTTAGAACATAAATTCACACAAATTACCGAAAAACAGAAGATTGAGGGTATTGATGTAATTCCAAGAACCGAAAGAACCCAAAGAGACACTATTGCCTAAAAAAAATAAAACATAGTTAGGATTAAACTTGTGGAATTAATAAAATTTTGAAAGTTTAATTAAAATTAACCATCAAGATTACCAAGACGAATTGTTTGAAATTATTTCCCAAAGCAATGTCGAAGAAAGTGAATAAGAACTGATCGAGTTTTCTCTGACCGACAGTAATAATATTTCTATAAGTGTCATCATATAATAAGATATCAGGAATTCTTGGAGGGTCCCTGAAATTAATCAAAAATAAAAAAATATTAGTAAAAAATTATGCATATTTAATTTTAATGAACTTGTTAAATTGAATTAAAATTTAATTATACATCATAAGATTTTTGATAATATCAGGGAAGTACCATTTGAAAATTTCTGCAGCCATGCTCCAAATGAAGATCACTAGCATGGTAGTCATGATGACGTGGCAGAACAAAGTAAGGAAACTGTACTCCACAACCTCAAACAGAAACCATATTGTTGCAACCCCAGCCAGAATTGCAGCAGAAACCCTTTTGTCCTTCCACAGCAGCACATCCGCAACTGTAAATTCATTAATTTCTCAAATTTTTTAAATATGTTTTTGTGAATTTTGAAGAACCCATTTCACAGGTTGTTTTCAAAAGCTGTTTTTGGAGGGAGTTGTTTGAAAATTGTTTTCTATTTCTGAAAATCACGAACAAAAAACTGAGAACAGAAAACAAGAAACAGACATTCAACTGTATAAACCCTATTGTAGTGTAATTTAAGTGCACAACCTTTCTGTCACGGATAGGCAACTTTACAGCTGATCTAACGGCTCACTAGCCACCTTCAACATGAAATGGAACATAAGTTAACGACAGACGATGATGCTGTTACCTTTTCCTCCGCGAGATTTCATAGATGGACCTCTCACGACCAAATGGCCGAGTCATGAGCCTCCTGTCATCATCTGAATCGGACGAAGAATAGATTGACATGATTTGCTAGACCAAAAAATATACTAAATATGTGCTTCCAGCTTATGTTTTGGAGGTGTTTCGACTGCTAGAACAAGCAAGTTTTGTGTGTTTCCATGGTTAAGCAGGTATATATACAGTCTGATCTCTAGGTTCCAAGCTTGGCAGCTAAGAAAGTAAATGGAACAAAGAAAGGAATGGCTTTAGGCTTGCATTTTTGAATCTTTTAATGTTGCTTTCTATGTTCTACAAGAATGAAGAATCCCTGACTTTTATATTCTGCTTTATGTCTTCAAAAATAAAAAAACACTGAAACTAAAAATTCTGTTGTTTTTATGTTGCTCTCATTTTCGAGGGGAAAATAGTTTAAAAGAACTCCGGAAACAGTTTTCTTTTTTTTTTGCCTTGAAAAATGGACTTGGTTTTTTGAAAATACTACTGCGAACTCATTTTGGAAACAGCCTGCCAAATGGGTTTTTAATTTCCAGAAACAAAAACTATTTTCAAAATCAAATTCTAACAGTTCTTTATTTGGAAAAATGTCCAAGCTGCACAGGGCAACAACTAAAGAGGCTATCGTTTGACGACTTAAGGATCTCTCCTAAAGTTTTCTTGTCATGAAAGAATCCAAATGCAAAGCTGACCATTGCAGTTTCAGAACGCGTGGTCTACTCACGTTGCTGGTTGGTCTTGCTTTCATTTATGCTCTGATTAGTTGGAAGGCAATGAATCTCTACTCCATAAGGCCGGAGTTTTTATTTTTATTTTATTTTTCTTCTTTTGTTTTCATATTATCGGAAACAAACAAAATATTGAAATGTCTAAATAACAAATTTTGTTGTTATTTTTTGAACATGAGTTCCTTTAAAATTCTTCAGAAAATAATTTTTAATAATCATTTTCAACTGTGAATCTGATCTAAAATATATTAATTTATAACTCTTGCTCTTCCTAATGTTGGAATGTTTTCAAAATAAATTAAAGTATTCAGTAAAACATGTTTTATATATGAAGGAAAATAAGTTAATTTATTAAGCTTAGGCCTGGATTCAATCTTCAACCACATGTCAAACTCAGGCTTTTTTTTTTTTTTTTTTTTATGATGAAGATCCTCAAGATGATTTGCACATGATTACTGAAACTACTGTTGTGGTCCTCAAAGTCAGCAATAATACCCAAGTGTGAACTAAGCCCAGGCCCAAGTACAAGCCCATTAATCTTATCGAACCCAATATATAGAAGAAGAGCAAGACCAATAATCACCGAATGTTCAGAAGAATCAAGACTAGAAGGTTTTAAGTGCCATGCAGGTAAAGATGAAGAAGAACAAGAATAGAAAAAACTTTGGAGAATATTGGAAATCAAAGAGGCGACGATTTATTTGATGCTGGGGCAAGGAGGGCACACTTACTATGGTAACGCACTTAATAGAGGTTGAATTTAATAGAGCCAGTGTGTCTTAACATCCTCATTTTGATTGTTTGTTATTTTATAAGATACAAGTTAATTATAAATTTGATGTTAGACATGTATTTATTGACTATTAGATTTGATAGAATGTACAGTAAATATATATAAATCTCACAAATCTAACAGTTATTAAGAAGTACTATCCCAATAAACATGTTTTAATATAAAAATAAACTCAATTTTAATAAATTTATTTTATTATATATTTTAAATTTACTGATTCAATACTTGTAGACTATGTACACATACAAAGATTTTACCATCTAAATCTACCGTATTTATTGAGAGGAACTTCCTTAATAGCATGGATATTAAAAGCTTTTCAACTTAAGGCAAGTGTTTGATTTGGCCCCTCAACAAGAAATATATTCCATTAAAGCCCCTTCAACGAAATCACTTTTAATCACTTAAATCCAATTACCCTTTGTTGGAGCCTGTTTTGGCTACAAGAACCACTAAGCTCTACACCAAACCAAACTTTTTTGACTACGCTTTAGAAAATATGGTGCCGTTTGCCTTTTTTTGACTGCACTATCTGATTTCTATCTTTCCTTTTTTTATCTTTTATTTTTCAATATTGCAATTTGGCAAAGGATTGATAATGACGGCCATCAATATGGACAAGGAAAACCATGATTGCATTTGATTTTATATTAAGGTGAAATGAAAATAATGAAAATTTGCAGACATCAAATCAAAAAATGAATTCAGAATTCATTAAAACTAAAAAAATTAAGGTTTTTTTTATTATTACTATTAATAATAATATTATTTACAAAAAAAATAAAATATATAGAGGGAGAAAATAAACATTAAAATGCAAACAAAAACATGAAAACGCAAAAAAAATATATCAAAAATATAAAGTATATTTAAAAACCCACTTTAGAAGGTGAACAAACCGATGTATAGAAACTAACTCATGGATGCATTTACATGTATATTACGAGTTTTTATGTATTTTTCAAAATATAAAAAAGTTACTTTATATTTTAAAAAATTGAAAGATCAATTAATATCTAATATAAGTGTGAGGCACTTACATCACATCTCATACTGATAGTTTGGTCAAAATCAACAATAACTTCTAACAACTTCCAATAATTAATTTAACTTTAATGAATCTCATCGGTTGATTTTGACCAAATTAACGATATAAAATATAGTATAAATATTTTATATTTATATTAAGTATTAATTGATTATTTCACTCTTAATTTTCTTATAAATAATGTCACGACCCAAATTCGGATATGTGACCGGCGCAAGAGTCAGAATAAATCCCAACCCATGCAAGCCTGACAGAAATACTGAATTTAACTGAAAAACATAAAATCTGACATAACTCAAATAAAATCCAAAACACACTAACTGAAATGTCAAACACAAAATAGAATCCTGTCTGTAATCAAATGGAGCATACTAGAATCCCAGGAATACAAAGTCTGATAAAACTGAATAACTAACTCTGAACAGAAAAATCTAAACATAACAGCTGATGCTACAGACTCCTCTCAGCAAGTAGGATCCACTGGATCAGCGTACTCAGAATCTGGAAAAAAAAATAAGGGTGAGTCTATCGACCCAATAAATAATAATCTGCATTTACAAGATCAAAGGACATGCATACAGTTATGACAAGTAATTTTTTACTAAAACATATTAAATTTCCAAACACTTTCCATCATTTAGGGAGTTCGTAATTCTGAACGTAACATATATCGGGAAATAGATCGGCGACACACAGTCAACCGATTAACCAAGACAGCGACACACAGTCAACTGATAATCAAAGCAGCGACACACAGTCAGCTGGTAATGGCAATAATGCCTGGGTAATAACATGGCAACATATACCCTGATAATTGAATGGCAACACATGCCCTGAAATTGGAAATGCCCTGAATGGCAACATATGCCCTGAAACTGAAATGGCCACATATGCCCTGAAAACTGAAATGGCAACATATGCCCTGAAATGTCTAGCACCATCACCCCTGCTAGATGGGGACCCGTACAGGGTGCAAATCATGCTAACGTATACTGCCGTCAGCTGCAGTGTCCAAAAATCTGAAACTCCCGCAAAATAATGTTTTCCAGATTTAACAAAACAGTTAACTGAATAATTCTATGTACTGATATAAAATTGCGTTAGATATAAATGACAGATAAGTTTCCAAAACAAATTCAGAAATTACATGCATGTCCCTTGTCATATAATTTAAATAAAAAATTTAATCAGATTTGCAGAAAATCAGGTAATAAATAAAAACAGATTTAAATTAAATATGGAAAGCAGAACGGCTTATGAATACACATTACTACTCACAGCACGAAGAAACCGAGAAATCCGACACCTGACGACACAGCTTAACTAGAATCGAGCGATCGATTTAGAATCAGGAAATAATTGTATAACTAAATATATATTTTTGATAATAATCAATTTAAATTTAAAAGTAAACTAAATTCCTAGGTTTGCGTGCCCGTGTCCCTTCTTATAATTATTTAAGTCTCGAACCGTCAAAATCTTCACGAACCAATGACCAATATCTTAAACCATTCCCTTAAAATATCAAACCAGAAATTTTAAACCTTAAATAATTATTTAATGAAGTGAACCGATCATTAAATGAATGAACCGAGAATAAACCGGTCAAAACCCAAGTGAACAGACTGTTTTTTTTTTTTTTTTTTCTTTCCCTAAACCAACCCTGGTCCAGGCCCCTAGCCCATCTGTAGTCCAGGGACCCCCTTTAACCCAAGTCCAAAGACCAATACGGGCCTGGCCTCATTTAACTAAAGGCCCAAATTCCTAACCCACACCCGGATCATCTCTCAGGTCTTTTCTCTTTAACCCGAAACTTGCATGAAGAACTAACAGGTTTAGAAAGCTTACCGGGAATGCCGAATCAATGACATACTCTAGTTGAGAATCACCATTTAAGCCGTGATCAAACTCGTGTTTTTTGTCTTGTTGAAACAGGTGAGGAAAGAATTCAATCGTCCACCAAATTAGTTGACATTGGGCTCTGCAAACTCAAAACTTTCTTGAACAAGGAATTTAAAATTGCAGACAACCATGTGTGTGAGAGTAAAGTTATCATGGGAATCTAATTCTCTTGCCCCAAAATCACATATATATTATATATATTTTATTTGACGCTTTTGTCGCAGGATCCTAGTGATTTAATCTAATATACACTGCGGATCTTCAAAAGGAAATAGAATGATTTGATTTTTGATTCTCTTTTTTTTACTTTTTACAATTTGGTCCCTGGTCTTCTGATTCCTTTCAATTTAATCCTCACTTTTTTCTGATTTCTTTTGATTTGATCCCCTTAAATTTTGTTTCTTTTAGATTTAATCCTAACAGTTTTTGATTTCTCTAGATTTCATCCCTTGCTAATTTAATTTAGTCCTGTTTTATGAAAAAGGCATAAATACCCCTAAATTAGGGATATTACAAATAACCTCAAAATGAAGCTTTACAAGAAATTTTAGCGCTCAATTAAATAAATAAATATTTAATTTCATAAAATTAATTTCAGGTGTGAAAGCGACTTTCATTCCCAATGAAAGACTGCTAGTGATGAGTGCCGCCGAAAGATAGAGGGGGCGCTATGGAAGAGTGTCGGGCTCTTTTTCATTTGGGATACGTCATAGATTTGTCTGTCACTTGAACAACATTGAGCTTTGGATGGTTGTACTTTGGTAAATATAAAATTAAAATGGGTTTTTATTTGTTTTCAACAAATAATTAATTAATTTAAAGAGAGCAGGTATTAGAGATGTTAGTAACTTGTTTTGATATTTAAATTTAAATTAAAATATATTTTATAGTATATAATTTTTAAAAATTAAATAAAATTATAGTTTATAGTTTTATTTTAACTTCAAAATATGATTTATAATTTATAAAAATAAAATTAATTAAATTTATTATTTTTGTAGAATTTTGACAGAATTATTTCTAGTAATTGGATTTAAAATTTTATTTAACTTATTTAATTCAAAAAATTATCATTTATTAACTAATTATACTAGTTATATATTATCTAATAAATATAATTATACAGTATAATAGCGTTTAAATTATACCAATAGAATTCATCATTTAAAAATAATAATTAGTTATTAGAAAAATTATATAAAAGATAATAAAAAAGAAGTGTGTAGTGAAATAATAAAACTGAACTATATATGTCTATATATATAATTTTTATTTATATATATAAATTATAAAAAAATAATTTAATTTATATAATTTATTTAAATATTAAATACCAAAAAAAATTATATAAAAAATTTATTTTAAAGTGGACTAAGTCAAATCAAATTAAAATATTAACAATTTATATAACTTGATTGCTTTTGTTGAACACTGCTGGCATAGATTAATTAAAGCATGGAGGAAGTGGAGGAAATCCAAATTTGTAGATGTGGTGGTCCATCCGATCTGACGATTTTGGGGCTCCATCGGCATGTTTTTAGCCCTATCATTAGGTCCGCTGGTGGAACGTATGTGGACCATTAAGCGTGGGGATAATCAATAAATTACTACTAATAATAATAATATAAAGCAAAATAATTATTTCCACAATCAAAATCCTTCGCCTTCGGCTTCGGCATCATTCCACACAGTACTAATTAACATCACACGCCATATCTGTTCATCAAATCTAAAGCGTAGCTTTTATGTATTATTCTTTTAGGCCGACCGATAAAGTTGAAAATTATATAAATTTTTACTATTCTAAAAAGTTTATGTTATGTTTTTCTAAAATATTTATGATTCATAATTTAACTTTTAAATTCATTTTTATATTTCTGATTGTAAAATATTTGAATATATTCAAACTGTTTTTACTTTGATTAGAAAAATTACGTTCTGCTTTGTAAGTGTCAAAATAGAATTACATAGAGAATGATTGTATTCTTCTTGGTTCTAGTGAGGTAAAATAGGAATTTAAGGTGATAGTACCGACATGAAAGAGACAATAATTTCAAGTTCTAGAAAGATTAAAAATATCAAATATGATCTTAAAATTTTAAATTGTTAGAAAATCTAGGTACCAAATGTCTAAAAAGGTTTTTTCAATTCAATAATATAAGTTTTCCTAAGTTGGCGAGTGACACATAGAAATTTAAAGGGGAAATTACCAAGTGAATAGCTTGACAAGATTTATTACCTGTATGGGTATTTTAGAAATTAAATTTTTAAAAAATTCCAAACAAAATTTATTTATTCATAGGTATTTTTATTTATCAAAATACCGCAATTTCTCCGCTCAACTGCCCACATCCGTTCTCTGGTGCAACCTGTCGCCTCCCCTAGTTGATACTTACAAACCATGCCCCTCAATCCGCTCGCAACCCCCTCCCCCCAAGTGATTGCAGCCTAGATCCCCTCTAACGCCCTAGCGACCACCTTGATCTTTGTGATAAAGCCCCCTCTCCCACGATCACATCTTGCGGCCGACACCTCTCTCTCGCGATCGTGGGATTTTCTGTTTTTATTTCTTTTTACTATTATTTAATATTTTATGGGCTGGATTCGGAATTTGGATCCGATTCCTTGGCTGGGTTCTGTTTTCTGGTTTGAGCTTGGCCTGTTAGCTATGGCCTAGATCCAAATATATAATTATATATTTCAATCCGGCCCAAAAACATCTGGGCCGGTCCAAAAACTATTTATAAAAATTTACCAAGCCCAGCTAAACCGGATCGACCCCTTTTATTTGGGTCGTTCCTTCTCTACCCGTTTCACCCAAGAAATCTAAACAGAAACTTTAATAACAAACCTGCAAAATCTCAATTGAAATCTTGAGATAGAAGCTTACCCCCGAACCAAAATGGCCAGGCGATCTTCACCGTGAATCCACTCAAGCCTGAAAATCTTCTATTTGATTGATTCACGCCAAAACGTAGTCGGACCGGACGGACGACTTCTTTCCAAAATCTAAAAGTTTGGATCTTAAATTTATAGAATATCTTTGGGGTTTTGATGCTAGACGGGAATCAATCAAAGTTACATAGAATTTTTTTTTTATTTGAAACGTTTAGTTTTAATTCACATTGAAAGAGCAAAACTTTTCAGGTCCGAACGTCTTGTACGTTACAAACGTTCGGATCCTTGATTTAATTATTATTTTTTTCCCTCAAGTTTGCCAAATTCTAATTTGGCCCCTAGGATTTTACAATCTTCCCCGTTAAAAGAAATTCGTCCCCGAATTTAATTATCAGAATGTTAATTAACCTTATGCGTGAAATAGATGAGAGTATTTTGAGCACATCGTCTCCTCAAACTACCATGTCGCTTTTTCTTTTGAGTGATGCCCCCATACAACTTTTACAGACACAATTTCTTTGGTCCTTAATTTCTTAACTTATCAGTCGATGATGGCTATAGGTTCCTCTCGTACGATAAATCAGTATCTAACTGTATCTCTTGCAGTGTCAAAACATGTGATAGGTCAGGCAAATATTTCCAAAGCATAGATACATGAAATATTGGATGTACCACCTAAAACTTAAGTATCAATAAATCACTGCACCAATCTAAAACAATATCTCAAATGACTGTCGAGGACTAAGGTTTTTCTTTCCTCCTAATTTCATAATCTTTACAGATAAAACCCTCATAAACACATGATAACCCATTGCAAGTCAAGTTCTTGAAGGCTTTGATCGACCTAAGATTTTAGCCTACTCTAAGCAGCTAATATCAACTGTCTAGTCCAATTTGCCTTATCCACTGTGTTTTGCACTAATTCTAGTTCTCAAATTAACTTTTTCTTATCTCAGATCTTCTTATCAAAGGTTTACAACTCTTTCCATATACTATCTCAAAACCTGCCATCCAGAAATTCGGCTAGTAAAATCGATTTATAGGGAGTGAGTACTCCAGTTATTACCAAAATGCATATCCAAAACTTTCATTCAAGGTCACAAAACCACTAATGATGTATCTCTATCATTTACTTTAATCAAACAGGACTTATGCTCATCTAACCTAGGCATTCTCCCTTACAAGAGTGGTCACAAAAGATTTTCTTATCGAATAATGTCTCACGATATCAAAATACACAAGTAAACTGACTCGGATTCACACAATAATCTACATATAACAAGGCACATGATTTTTCATACCTGTCGCCCCCACGATGGCTTCTTGATTGTCTTGTCTAGTCAAAACATACACTCGTGCCTGACCTCTAGTGGTTTGGCTACGGTCCTGACCACCATATCCTCGTTCTTGCCCTCGAGCTGATTGCTCAGGAACTGATGTAGCTGCTCTACTGAATTGATTAACTACCTGAGTATTATCATTCTGCATCAATGGACAGTCTCTAATCTTGTGTCCCAAATCACCGCATCGATAACAGGCACCAGTCTCTCTGTAACATCGCCCCCAATGCTTACGTTCACAGGTATGACAAGTCGGGCTTCCTGGCTAAGTGGGACTGAACTATATTGCTCCGACTGTCCCATGCTTCTTGTCTTGGCCGCTGATGCTAATACATCCCCAAACAACTGACCAGAGTGTGGTGCTCTAGTCTGAACGATGTGTTGTTGACTCTGAAAACTAGTCTGACCACCACTAAAAGATCCTGAGTGCTTAGCCTTTTTCCTAGTTTCCTTAAGAGCTCTCTGCTCATAACCCTAGCTTCTATCGCATGAGCTACATCCACAGCCTCAGCGTATGTATACCTTCCCATGTGTGGGGCTAAAACTCGGAATATAGGCTCTACTAATCCCCGAATGAACCTTTTTGCCTTAACACGTTCGTCAGTCACCAAATGTGGAGCATATCTAGACAAATGGTTAAACTGAGCATCATAATCTGGGATTGACATACTCGAGGTCTGCCGAGACACTCAAATTCTGCCGCCAACTGGTCCTTCTTATTAGCTGATAGGAACCGATCCATAAAGGCAGTAACAAACTCCTCCCACATCATCGTGCCGCCTCTCGCGGTTTCCCAGATACTATGGTCTTATACCAAGATCGTGCCAAATTATGTAGTCTGCAAGCAGCCAACTCTACACTCCTAGCACTAGAGCACCTCATGACCTCGAAATAATCTCCATCTGATTGATGAAGTGCTGTGGATCCTCAGTGCTCCCCATTCCAGAAAAAGTCAGTGGCTTAAACCGGAGAAAATCCTGAACCTGACTGTCGAGGCTAACCTGGGACTACCTCCCCCTGTCTGAGTAACCTCAACTGTTGCCGAGACCTGCTGTCTCCTCTATGTCAGCTCCTATCCAGTCACTAGCGGAGCCTCTCTAATCCTCGGGCCTGAACTCGCACTATCTCTGGTGCTCCCTGACCGGCATTATTCTGAGTGTCGGTCCTCCCCTGGTCCGCCAACCTCTCCACCAAATTAACCAAGGGTTTGCTGTAACCGGTCATGCTCGTCATCATCGTCTGTTGCTGATGCCTTGAATAATCTGGACCACTTTATCAGAACTGTCCACAGGCTGAGCCTACTTCTCTGGCTCTACCTGACCTACCTGCTGGTCGTCCTTCCCCAACCTCTTCCTCTGCCTCTCGGCCTGCCTCGTCCTCTAGCTGGCACAGAAAGACTGTGCCTCCAACCGTATCTCAGGAGTAAGTGATATGTCTCGGGATGTATTGGGAACAACTAAATGCTCATGGTCAGAGTCAGAAAATTGTGTTATCGAATGATGCGTCCATCTATTTAAAGATTTCTGAATACCAAATAGCAAGAGTCAGAATAATGACAAGATTAAAGTAACACTCAGAATTAGATTAACTCCTAACCTCTATCTATAGCCTCTCGATTATGAAAATGGCTGGCTCATAATCATAAGCGAGACGCTACAAAAAAACGTTGCTCCCATGATCACAGATAACCTAGAGCTTTAATAACTAACTTTGTCATGACCCAGTTGTTGAGTCCGTGACCAGCGCTAGAGTTAGGATAATCCCAACCCCGCAAGCCTCAGAAGATCCGAATTATAACAGAACCAAATAAAACTTAACATAAATTTAGTAATCAAAGTCTGATACAAACTATTAAAAAGCACAATACACTTATTAATATCTGAACCCCTGTCTGTGATCTCAGAGCTAACTAAAACAAAATACATACTAGAAAAACAATGACTGACTGCGATACTCAGAAATCAGATCTGCTGGAAGCACGAAATCGAAATCGGCGAACTACTATCATTGAGCAGGATTTGTTGGGCCCGCAAAACATAAGTCTGGAAAAATAAAGGATAAGTCTATTGACCCAGTGAATAATAGTACATATTTATATGACGAGAGACATATATCAGGTATTTTAGCATAAAAATACAGTTTTCACATTTTACAGGTTAGAAAGTTTCGACACCGAGAACTGAACAGAAACAGGATGACAACTCATGGTATGCCGATATACAATATCAGGACGGCGACTCAAAGTCTGCGGTAATCAATAAACAGGCCTACAACGTCAACCACACGTGATAGTCTAGCACCACACCCTACTAGCTGGGGATACAGGCCATGGTGCACCTAGTCTAACGCCTACTGCCGTTAGCTACAGTGTTTAACAATACGATACTCCCTTAAAATCATTTATCAGAGTTTAACAGAAAAAGTTTCAAATTTTCAAAGTCCTAAACATGTATCAGTACGTGAAGTCAGAAATTCATAAGTTTTTCTAACAAATCAAAAATGACATATACGTCCCTCGTAACTTTTCTAACAATTTAAGTTCCACTGGATAATAACTGAAATAAATTTTTAAATTATGTAAAAATAGGAAATTTAAATAAGTAAAACCGCATTTTAAACATATAAATATATAATATTACTCACAGAAATCGAGAATCACGTAATTCGAGTTTCGACAGTTCGGCTCTCCGAAATTCAACCAATTAATCTAAAGATAATCAAATATTCATTTTAGAACGTAGTATTTCTCAAATTTAATTTAAAACTAAATTATTCTTAAAAACCAAACTTTATTCTTATTTTCATGTCATAAATCATTTCGGAATTTCAAAGTCTCGAACTGATCAAACTATACCAAACCGGATCTCATACATTTTGAACCCAACACAACTTCCTGAACCAGTGAGAAAAACCACCGAACTGGGGACAAAAAAATCATTAAACTAGTCTCAAAACCATTAAACGGCTTTAAACCCCTTGAACCAGTCTTAAACCCATTGAACTGGTCTTGAAATGTTTTGAACCATTCATAAGAGTCAATGAACCGGACTTAAAACTATTGAACCAGTTAATATTTGCCATGAACCGGCCATCAATGTGTTAAACCAGTATTTTCTAATTTTTTAATTAATTTCTTTAATCTTTGACCTGGCGGTTCAGGCCCTTCCAGATCGGTTCTTGGCCGTTTCAAGGCACCAAATGTAACAAATTAAATTATTTATGTGGCGAGTGGGCCGTTTTCAAGACTAAATCGGCCGGTTCAATGGTGAACCGGCAGGTCAAAGATTAAAGAAATTAATTAAAAAAATTAGAAAATTTTGTCTGTCATAGATTTGTCGGTCACTTGAACAACATTGAGCTTTGGATGCTTGTATTTTGGTAAATATAAAATTAAAATAGGTTTTTATTTGTTTTGAAAAAATAAATAATTAATTTAAAGAGAGTAGATATTAGAGATATTAGTAACTTGATTTGATATTTAAATTTAAATTAAATTATATTTTCACAGTATGTAATTTTAAAAAATTAAATGAAATTACAGTTTATAGTTTTATTTGATCTCAAAATATGATTTGTAATTTACAAGAATAGAATAAAATTAAATTTTTTTTTGTAGAAATTTTGACAGAGTTATTTCTAATAATTGGATCAAAAAATTTTCTTTAACTTATTTAATTGAAAAAATATCATAATTTATTTAACTAATTATAATAATTATATATTATCTAATAACTATATTATATAGTATAATAGTGTTTAAATTATACTAATAGAACTCATCATTTAAAATAATAATCAGTTATTAGAAAAATTATATAAAAGATAATAAAAAAGAAGTGTGTAGTAAAATAATAAAACTAAACTATATATGTCTATATATATAATTTTTAATTATATATATAAATTATAAAAAAATAGTTTTATTTATATAATTTATTTAAATATTAAATATCTGTGACACCTAATGGAGAGAGTCCTCGCTAAGTCTCAAAGAGAGAGGTGTATGTGACATCTCAAATGGGAAGTGTGTGTGTAATACCCTTAGACGAATCTCACATCGACAAAATATGAGAGAGATTTCTAAACTTATAAGAGATTAGAGACTACTATTGAATAACTTGGGTTTAAATATTTTGAACCAGTTGTTCAGTCTTAACAAGTTATTAAGATCAGTAATCTCGGGTCATTGTATATCAAATAAAATTATATAAAAATATATTTCAAAATGGAAAGTCAAATCAAATTAAAAATATTAACAATTTATTTAACTTGACTGGGTTTGTTGAACGCCGCTGGCATAGATTAATTAAAGCACGGAGGAAGTGGAGGAAATCCAAAGATGTAGATGAGGTGGTCCATCCGATCTGACGATTTTGGGGCTCCATCGGCATGTTTTTAGCCCTATCATTAGTCCGCTGGTGGAATGTATGTGGACCATTAGCGTGGGGATAATCAATAGATTACTACTAATAATAATATGAAGCAAAATAATTATTCCACAATTAAAATCCTTCGCCTTCGGCTTCGGTATCATTCCGCACAGTACTACTCATTAACGTCACACGCCATATCTCTTCATCAAATCTAAAGCGTAGCTTTTATGTATTATTCTTTTAGGCCGACTGATAAAGTTGAAAATTATATAAATTTTTAGTATTCTATAAAGTTTATGTTATGTTTTTTCTAAAATATTTATTATTTATAATTTAACTTTTAAATTCATTTTTATATATTTGATTGTAAAATATTTAAATATATTAAAACTGTTTTTACTTTGATTAGAAAAATTAATCTATTCTTTGCAAGTGTCAAAATAGAATTATATAGAAAACGATTGTATTATTTTTGGTTCTAGTGAGGTAAAATAGGATGTGTAAGGTGATAGTACCGAGTGTGAAAGAAGGAATAATTTCTGGGTCTAAAAAGATATAAAAATATCAAATATGATATTAAAATTTTTAAATTATTGAGAATTTAGGTACCAAATGTTTTAAAAGTTTTTTTTAACTCAATAATACAAATTTTCCAGAGTCCGGCGAGTGACACATAAAAATTTAAAGGGAAAATTACCAAGTCGGCTAGCCTAACAAGATTTATTACCTAGAAAATTATTTTAGAAATTAATCATTCAAAAGGTTCTAAACAAAATTTATTTATTTAAAGGTAATTTTATTTCTTAAAATACTGTTATTCCTTGCTCAACTACCTACATGCCCTCTCTATTGTAACTTGTCACCCCCCTAGGCCATGCCTTCCACGCCCCTTGATCCCTTACGACCCCCTACCCCAAAGTGATTGCAGCCTAGATCCCCTCTGACCCCCTTGCGACCACCTTGATTTATGTGATAAAGCCCCCTCTCTCACGATCGCCTCTTACGATCGACACCCTCTCCCACAATCGCCCCTACAATTGAACTGCCTTTCCCCATGATCCGCCTCCGGCGATCGAACTCCCCTCCTGCAACCACTCCTCACTGGCCGCTTGCTTGCGCTTGCAATCGAATTAGTCATTATTTTTTTTTTTTTTTTTAAATTCTAGTAAGATGTTTATTAATTTTACAAATTAATACTTATAATTTTATATTTATAATCTAATCATTTTCAATTATTATTATAATTTTTAATAATATACTTGTAATTTTATAAATTTATATTTATAATTTAAGTGTAAAAAATGTAAAAAAGTATTTTAAAAAATTAAAATTTAAATTATTTTTATTTCAAATCTTATAGATCAATATTTTTAATATTAATTTGGAGAGGAGATCTAGGGTGATGCATTTACATTAAGAGTTGCGTTTGCAATGGCTTCTAATTCTAGTTTCTGAATTTTTTAATTATTGAAAATTACTTTACGGTGGCAGAAACTGAAATTTTTTAGTCAACCGAAGGGCTATTTTTTACTTTAATGACGTTTTTGCAATAATAAAGTAACTGCTGTTAATTATTATTTAACAATTTTGTTTTTAAATATTTTCTAATTCCTAAAATGCCCGGCCTTCTCCCTTTCCCCGCTCATCTCCTCTGCAGATCCGCCCGACGCCCTGTCTCTTTGCCCTCTTCTGCTTTCGTTCTCCGATGAAAGACCGTGAACGGCAGCGAAGCACTGGCGATTGCACTGTGGCCTGGGAAGGGCGATCATCTGGAGCATCTGGTGCTTATTCCAATTCTGTGAGCTCTGGCTCTTGGGACCATAAAGAACACCCGCAAGGAAGAACCCACAAAAGACTGGGTTCTCCATGTAATGGTGATGGGCTGCGCAGGTTGATAACGTGGTAAAGATGATGCTTAGTCGCCCTTCCCAAGCTGATCACCTCCCTTCTCCTCTATCACCAGCGATATG